>MU721750.1:0-28636 GCA_026770625.1 Nicotiana glauca
TTCTGGCTTCACAATCAGAACTTCTATACAAATCTATGATTATCCTCGCACTTATAAAATATTGCTAATTGACCTTTAGTGAGTATGGGAGTTGGCTATCTCATCTCTACCCCTTCGGGATTAGGCGGGATACTCACTACGTACATGTTGATTACGTACTCATACTACACTTCTGTGCATTTTTTCACACAGGTATATATACCTCTAGCAGCCTATTGGGCATAGCAGCATGGATGACGCTGGGACCGGGCGAGCTGCATCATTCGAGGCGACCGTAGCTAGGGTAGTCCCTTCCAGTGTACTATATTTACTTTCCATCCACTGTATTCCGGACGGATGTTGTATTTTATTTCTCATATCAGTAGTTGCTCATGTACTTGCGACACCGGGTTTCTGGGTTGGTTTTCAACGGATTTGTACTAATTGTTAATATTTAAAAAATGAATTCAAGTAGTGAACTTTTATTTATAAAAATGAAAGGAAAAACCTTAGATTTTCAAAAATATTAAAAGAAGAATTAATTGATAATCTAGCTGGCTGGCCTGACAGAGGTGTCCGGCGCCACCACGACACTTAGTGGATTTTGGGTCGTGAGAACATGGTGTTAGAGCACTAGGTTCCTGTCGGTTTCACGAGTCATGAGCAAGTCTAGTAGAGTCTTGCGGATCATTACGGAGACATCTGTACTTATCCTCGGGAGGCTACAGGGCTGTTAGGAGTACTTCCCTTCTTGATTTCATTTTCGTGCGGTTCGATTCCTTTGAGTCTTATGCCTTTGATTCCTTCCCACTCAATTTTACGCGAGCGCTTGTCACAAATCGAGAATTTGAAGAATTGAAATGCACTACAATTGTGGTGTGGGATGATTTTCCCAGTATAGTTGGTTGGACTATTATAGTCGCATTTTGGAGGGATATTCTATTGTTTCAGCTCAGTAACAGAACTTCTAAGAGCCTTGAGGCTAGGCACAGGTTTCCATGATGCTTATGAGCGATTATTCCGCAGTGTTTTTGTAATTAGGGTGTTGTCCACGTGTCAGGGCAGTGAATGAATTGAAGGGAGGTTTACTCAGTGTGTAATCAAGGGATTCAGTATTTTATTCCCGACAGGGGAAAAGACAGTCGGACTGAGGATAGTCAGGTGTGGGCTGGTGGAAGTAATTAGGCTTGGTACTTGCAAGCGTGGTTGAGCTTTCTTTTATGAGAGGGTGTCGTGGCCCTGATTGAACGTACTAAGTTGTTGGTGTTATAATCTGCTACAATTCGCCTTTATGGTAGGATATTGTGAAATAATATTAGAGGTACAACTGTCAGATATCGCATGATGCGGTGGTTTAAGATCGAATCAGAATTTCTAATGTTGACGGCTCGATAAAGATGACCTTTGGAAAGGTTTAAAGTTAGCAGCAATGGTGGATTAAAGTGCCAGGGAGATAGATTTCATGTAAGGCCACAATTGAGCAGCAAACTATGAGGAAGGACATGTGGGAAGTGTTAGGTGGTGTTTAAAATTTCTAGAAGGCCAAGTATGAGAGGCAAGGTCGAGTGACCGATTAAGGAGGTGATTTTCGCCAAAGTGGGAGAGTGGCGGGTGTTGCATATGGGCTTGGTAGTAGGAAGACTGCGCGCCCTAAGGAGAGATTGGATCGAATTGGGGATTTTTAATGGTTGGTGATTGAAGCCTGCGGATATTATGTGAAGTATGGGCTATTATGCGGCAAAGGATTGATATGGCATAAAGGAGCTGCTTGAAATGGAGGAGGGTGCAGCATAACCCTGAATTTGGAAGGATGCTGCCGCACATTTAATTGATGTCCGCGAGGAGAAAATGGACTTGTGTAACTGGAAGGTGAGCTCGGACTCAGGATGGGCTATTGGTGTCATAGAGAATGTACCCCGTGCAGCGGTGTGGGAAGATGTCGGGAGGTGATTCCCCTAGGTGGGTTATTCCCCCGTGAGCAGATTAGCGGTCGCGTGGTTGGCGAAGCTTCTGCGAGTAATTATATTGGTTGTTCAACAAAGAGGTCGGTCGTGCGAATGTGGATGATGTCTCAGAATATGAAAGATGGGGATGTACAGGAAGATCCCGAGAGATTTTGATAATTGGTGGCGCGAAGTTAAGTCAATAAGAGGTAAAAGGGTCGGGCGAACTCAAGAATGGTGAAATGATGGCTTCAAGCCAAGTGGGAGAGTCTCACCGCTTATGATTAGGCTGTATGATTAACTACTTGCATTATTTCTGGTTATTAGCATATTGATGGATTAATTCGGCTACGAGAAAAGACCATAAGTAGTAAATTGAGCGGAGTAATTATTAAGGATGTGCTATGGTTAGCCTTATGGGCTCATGTTCGGACTTGGCAAAAGATTAAGAATTTATGTCTTGTATAGAAGCGGGTTTAAAGGGGAGTTATTCTTCCAGGTGCCTCGTTGAGAGGGTATTAATGTGCTAGAAGATTCATGGAGTTGATTATATTCGGGACCAAGTCAGAGCGGGTGGCTCTCAGTAACGGTCCTAGTGAATTCAAGAGGTAAAGTGTGGTGCCTAATGATGTCGAGCTTGTAGGTACAATTAAGAATCAAGCTTTGTAGCAGTTTATGAGAAGGGGCACAGAATGTTCCGGGATGTTTGGCTTGTGGTGTAGCATTTGGATGTTATGAAATAGTTCGTGGGAATTGAGACAGCCTGGTCTCATGATTCAAGGACACTCGGGGTGAGTGTAGATAGAGTATGTTATGTGTTGAATAGATTTAGTATTATTTCCAAAGCAATCAAGGATTAATTGGAGGGAAAGGGATTGATTAGCCATAGTTGAATTTGGCATGTCAGGGTCTGTGATCCGTTCATTCAGCATGATCGAGTTATGCGTTTGATTTGTGGCGCTACGTGTGAGGTTTGTCGGCCGCCGTAATTGATAACATTATAAACCATTCTACTGTTGTGGCTTGTTATGTGGAAGCAGATTCCGGAAGGGCTATGGTGGCTTGGACCACTACTTGCAAAGTTGCATATTCCACGGTTATGGGAATTTACCTGTTTGTTTCTATGAATCTCCTGAAGTGAGTTAAGTGAAAAGTTCATATATGATGAATAAAATGTTAATGATTTCGGAGTTATGACAAGGTTGCAGTTCGGTGTTGACAAGGATGTCAGGGGCTCGGATGATCAAGGAAATGGGTGAACAATTAGAGTAAATTGGTATTGTCCTCAGCGTCACCTGAGATCGATGTGTTGTGCAAGAGGTTTTGCATCCTGGTTAAGGATTCAGGATCGTTTTTCAGCGTTAGTGTTTTCGATGGTTTAGATGTGCGGACCTTTTATTTATTTAGGAAGATTGTGGGAGCGTGTCCCACGGGAAGATTGTATAAGCATGACATGTAGTCACTTGATTGGCTAAAGATTTAAACCAAGTATGGGGATTGTGGTAGTATCATTAATTTGAGAATTTATGCCTGGAGGGAACTTTGTATATTGGGTTATGATCTGAGGAGGTTGCTCCGGTTATGATGGTTATTCTTACATGATATGAGGCAAAAGGGAGTTACTACTGACCTTTGAAAGTTCATTGGCCAAGTTGGTGCAATCAGAAATCGGCTTGAGATCGGTGGATTGATTTATTTGTGAACATGGCTTTATATCAGGCCAGTTGTGTTCGTTTCATCGAGTGTTCCCTATGGAGGAACAGTCGAGGTGTTATTTTGTCATCAGCTATTCCAGGTAATGATGTATTGCATCGTGCGAGTTATGGGATGGCTTGGTAAATTTTTATATGTTGAGGCTCTGTGTGGCGATGTCGTATTATGAGCAAATGGCTCTTGAGATTCAGATCTTGTATCGCACCTCAGTTATGCTTGAGTTTTGTAGCCTATAGCGCTATGTGCTTTCTCACGGATGGTATTATGCAATTAACGTGCTTGCAATCGAAATTAGATATTTTTATTGCAATGAGCAGATTTAGCTCGAAGTGCAATCTCCTTATGTGAGATCTATGTATGGATCGGGTGGCACGCCACCATGGGTATGTTATTTGGATCGGGTGGCACACCGTCATGGGTATGTTGTTTGGATCGGGTTGCGCGTCGCAACAGTGTAATGTCGAGTCTGGTCCTCTATATGTTTTTTTTTGTTTCGTTTCCTATCTTCTAAGGAAGGTCCGTACTAGTGCGGGGGTTAGGTATTTCCTTCCAGAGTTCGATTTTCGTTTGTGTTGTGTTCGGATTGGTGGCCTATTGGCACATTGTGGGGTCATATGAGACTTGTGATCGCATTTGGAGTGGCTTATTCCTGAGCAGTTCGTACGGGATAAGATGAGATTGTAGGATTTAGGATCAGTGCAATCTGATTATATGAAGTATATTAAGGAGCGAAGATCAATATTTGGATCAAAATGTGGTAATGTTTCTTGTCAGAAGTATGGACTCGATGGTTGGTTGTCTGGGCAGTTGATTATGAATTTCGGCATCTCATCCGTCGTGGTGGTATTGTAGAAGTTAAAGCAATAGCTATGTAGGTCATGAGGTGCAATGGGAGCAATGGATTCGTGGAATTTCGATTAATTCAAACAGAAATGTTATAGTGGTCCTATGAGTAAAGTGATACAAAGTGTGAATTCAGCAGAGTTATATATTCATGTTTGAGTACAACGTATAGTGATCGATACGGTGATCGTATGTTGGAAACGGGCCTGGCATAGAATTCCGGATGTTGCAATTGGGGCTCTAAGGCTTAATTGCTTGAATAAAAGGGAGTATCTTCAGAACTTATCGAACTAATGTGCTCAATTGAGTTGTGATAGCATGGGAAGGTGCTTGAGATGATAAACAGTGATTTCAGACTACTCCAGTGTAGTTCTCAGCACGTTCGAGGACAAACGTATATTTAAGTGGGAGAGAATGTAATGACCCTACCAGTCGTTTTGAGCCCTAGCGCGTCGTTCAGCAGTCTGAGGCCATGAGCAGCTTCATTTCAGGTATTGTGACTTGTTCGCATGGTCGGAATTTAAATTCAGGAAGATCGAAGCTAAATTTAAATGAAAATTCTCATTTGAGAAGCTTAAAGTTGAAATAATGAACTAGGATTGGAATTTTGAGTAAACGACCTCGGAATCAGGATCTGAAGGTTCCAGCAGGTTCGTATGATGATTTCGGACTTGGGCGTATGCCCGGATTGGGTTTTGGATAACCCGGGAGCGTTTTGGCGCATATTATGGAGGTTAGCATTTTATAAGGAACTTCTTAAGTTTGGCTTGAAGTGCATTTCAGTGTTATCGATGTTCGTTTGGGATTCTGAGACTGGGAGTAGCTCCGTATGGTGATTCTGGAGTTCGGAGCGCGATCGGAAGTAAATTCAGAGGTCTGTAGGTCATTTTGAAGCCATTTGGTTAAAGATAGAAATTTGAAAGTTTTTGAGAAGATTGACCGGAAGTGAACTTTTTGATATCGGTATCGGAATCCGATTCCGAAAGTTGGAGTAGTCCGTAATGTCAAATATGACTTGTGTGCAAAATTTGAGGCCAATCGGACATGATTCGATAGGAACATCTAAAGTAGAAGTTCGAAAGTTCAAAGTTCATAAAGATTGGATTGGAGGTCGATTCATGGTTTTAGCGTTGTTTGATGTGATTGGAGGCCTCGAGCAAGTCCGTAATGTATTATGGGACTGGTTGGTGTGATTGGTTGGGGTCCCGGGAGCCTCGGGTGGATTCCGGATGGTTAATGGATCGAAATTGGGTTAAAAATTGTTGTTGGTTGCTGGTATCTGGTTTCCTTCCTCGCGAACGCGAAGCAAGTCTCGCGAACGCGAAGAGGAAAATGGGAGGCTTCAAGTTTTGGCCTTCACGAACGCGGAGGGGCGGGCTGAGCTGCTACGCGAACGCAAGGAGGGGATCGCGAACGCGTAGAAGGAAAATGTGGGCCTGGGGTCTTTGGCCTACACGAACGCGAGGCCTTGTACGCGAATGCGAAGGTCTGGGTGACTGACCTTCGCGAACACGAGCGGGAGACCGCGAACGCGAAGAAGGGCAGACCTGGGTTGGGCAGAATGTTTAAAAATCGGGATTTGGGTTCATTTCACCCATTTTTCATGGCTTGGGGGCGATTTTGGGAGAGCTTCAAAGAGGGATTTCGTCATCTATTTTAAGGTAAGTTATCCCCACCACTCTTGAGTTGAATATATCAATTATATATGACATTAAGCATGGAAATTAGAGTAAATATTGAGGTTTTGGTTGAAAACCTAGAAAACTATAATCTTGGATTTTAGCCACGATTTTGAGTATGGAATTAAGAGAAAGTTATGTATTTGAGTCCCTAAGGTCATGGGTAACCTTTATCTCTGAAAAATTATGGATTCCGGGCATGTGGGCCCGAGGGTATTTTGGTCATTTCGCTAAGCGGAGTTGGGAATTTGTATAATCTGAATTGTTAACACGTATTTAAGCATATTCTCATTAGTTTGTCGTTAATTGGCTAGTTTTGGTGCACTGTGCATTGGTTCAAGCCTTCGAAAGAATGTAGAATGCCGGTTTTGAGTCTTCGGAGCGAGGTGAGTCTCCTTTCTAATCTTGTGAGGGGGAATTTACCCCATAGGTGAATTAATTAAATATGTGCTCCTATTTGTAGGGGCTACGTACGCACGAGGTGACGAAAGTTCGTGCGTAGCTATTATTATGCTATTGTTCGGGTAGTTAGGTCCTAAAATCACGTTGTACGTGGATTAATTGTGAACCCATTGGTAGCTTGAATTGCTTAACTCACATCGAATTAGTAAGTAAATTTATAAAAGGATTAAACTTCATTTCTTAATGGTTAAAGGAGAATTGGTTTTATTTGAATAAATATTCCCCGATAAGTTCTTTTTTGACTGATTGAGCATGTATTTTATGTGTGCCTGCGTTGCATGGATGATTCGCGAGCAGGATATGTATTTCTTTATGGAACGGGCCGAGCTCCTCGGTGAGAATAGATGCATCTATGGTTCGTGCCGCTCGACAGTCGGCAGTGCACAATTTATATTCCTGTTGGAGCGGGCCGTCGACCTCGGCATGATTTGCGCATGTTTATCTGTTACTTGAAAATTGTAAATGTGGAATTGGCCCTACGTGGCTTAATATAAACTGATAAGATAATAAAGAACAGACTTTAGAAGCCCTTGATTTATTGTTGAAGGTGTTTACCTGTTTTCTGGCTTCACGATCAGAACTTCTATACAAATCCATGATTATCGTCGCACTTATAAAATATTGCTAATTGACCTCTAGTGAGTGTCGGAGTTGGCCATCTCGTCTCTACCCCTTCGGGATTAGGCGGGATACTCACTGAGTACACATTGATTACGTACTCATATTACACTTCTGTGCATTTTTTTGCACAGGTATATATATCTCTAGCAGCCTATTGGGCATAGCAGCATGGATGACGCTGGGACCAGGCGAGCTGCATCATTCAAGGCGACCGCAGCTAGGGTAGTCCCTTCCAGTGTACTATATTTACTTTCCGTCCACTGTATTGCGGACGGATGTTGTATTTTATTTCTCATAGCAGTAGTTGCTCATGTACTTGTGACACCGAGTTTCTGGGATGGTTTTCAACGAATTTGCACTAATTGTTAATATTTAAATTTGAATTCAAGTAGTGAACTTTTATTTATAAAAATGAAAGGAAAAACCTTAGGTTTTCAAAAGTATTAAAAGAGGAATTAATTGATAATCTAGTTGGCTGGCCTGATAGAGGTGTCCGGCGCCACCACGACCCTTAGTGAATTTTGGGTCGTGACATAGATTCTTGTGTTTAACTAATTAACTAACGAATTAAAATAGTAAATTAACAACTAACGATACTGAGGGTTAGAGAAAAGATTAAGGAGGTCTAGAGTTATGATTTTCCCTATTGTTGGAATCCTTCCCGCTATGTCTTCTATAATTTCGCGTCAGTAGTCTCTACCGATCATGAGTACTCTTATTACTGTAAATATCGCCCGAGTAATTACGAAAATTTACTAGACACTCTCTCCCGAGCTACACTAGCTGGCTTTTAATACAGCTCACTTCAGATCGCACCCAAGGCTTCGTTATCCTTAATCCCGCCTTTAAACCCTCGATTATTGATCCCTCATATACTTTGGGAGTGGTGTTGTTTAACAATTACCTAACTATGCACTCTTTCCCGAGTTATGCATACTAAATAGGCACAGCTAATTGAGATCTCTTCAACCAACCACAATATAAACGTAGTTGAATAAATAGAGAAAAGCTATGGCTCAATTATATAAAAACATAACAAGAATTTATCCTACAAAAGGTTCTATCAAAACTCTAGATAACAAATTAGCTATTCATAATGGTATATAAAACTACAATACTAAAAGTCATAACCAACAATGGAAAATAGGAAGAGGAAGGAAAAACTCGTAGAAGAATTCCCGCCTTGCTCCTCGCGTGTTCTTGCCTCTAAGGGTGTTGTCTAACCCTAAAGTAGTGTCTTTTCCTTCTTTTGGCCGACTTCCTTTGTTTAATATAGGGTTTAGGGCTTAAAATCCCATGTTTTGCACTTTGGTCCATGGAATTTACGCTTCATGCCGCGGTCCGACTGCGGTTACGCCAGGACCGCGGCCAAAGTGGCCTTCAGAATCTGCAGCAGTGTTCTGCCGCGATCCTACCGTAACCGCGGTTTGTCACCCTATTCCGTTAGGAATTTGGAATAACGTAAAACATGAAAGTTGCAGCGCTTTGAGTTAGATTTCCAACAATATATTGTGAATCCCAATTTGTGTTCTGAGCAAAAAGTTATGTGCATTGTACTAGACAGTGCGCAATATGCCCACTCGAGTCTTCGTTTTGTTGTTTTATCATCCGTTGATCCCCGAATACGATCCCGGCTTAATTCCTTGGGCTTTTACTCAGACTTCAAAGCTCCAAATCACTTAAATTCATTCCATAACATCTATATAGCTCGAAATCACTCCTACAAGGCATAAAACACATCGTTAGTGCAAAACACTAGCGATTAAAGCGCAAACTCAACTAAAGTGCAGTAAATTAGAGTGTAATAATCGACTAAAATACGTAATTATAGTCGATCATCAATACATTAACTTAAAACGCTCTAAAATTATTAAAATATAAAGATATTTGTTTTCTTTTCTCCTACAGCAATCATTACTTCGTTCATTTCTTCTTCCCCTCCACTTCAAGTATAATATAAAAAGAAAAAATCGCCCATTTTGGTTTTTTAAGCAAAGATACAACTAATATTAGTTAATTCGTAAAATGCTACTAATATTAGCCATAAATCTTTTTCTATTACAAAATGACTAATCTTCCTATAGTTTCGAAGCCTTCCGCAACACATTTGATCGGCAATGGAGCTAAAACCCCATTCAATAGTGAGACGTAGCAATATTAATCGTTTATTTCTAGTTCACTCATGGTGATTAGAAGTGAGTGACACAGATTCTATCTCCTCTTTTGAGTTTCCTCTTTTTCGTTATTTTTCCGCTAATATTAAATTGTTTGGGTTACAAAAAGATATAAATTACCTATGTGCAAGAGTGCACTTTAAACCTGACAAAATATAACATTTGAAGTGTAGATCGGATTATCAGAATACTGTTTGGTTGCTTCAAAAGTGAAGAAGATGAGCTAAACTTTTATTGAAAAGTCATTGAACCTCAAATAAAATTTGAGTTTGTAAATTTAACTTTTGAAATCAGAATTTATTTGAGTGGCCATTATTAAAATAGATTGGGAATAACTCAAGAAGTTTTAATCTCAATTCTGAGGCGATTCGGTGGGACTTTTGATGTGATTTTTATTTGAAATTAGAAATAGAGGATAAACAGGAAAGAAGATGACATATGTATTCCATGTGCATCCATGTGTATCATTTATGTATTTGATATGAAACAAATGTGCATCCCATGTATATGCATATATGCATGTATGTAAGATGTGTGAAATAATGTTACATACATGTGTCACAAAGGAACTTTTGAACTTAACTTTAACTATGAATTTTGACTTCAAATTAGTCCAAATCACCTTCAATCTTTCTCAAATTTTGTGTGTACGCCGTAAAATCAGAAGACTTGATTTCTTGCTATCAAGACATTTTGGAAGCCTTCCCCAAGACCTCGAGGGTGGAAGGCCACGATCGAGTTCTCGGCCTCAGGGCTCATTGAGGTCTGAATCAAAGGAAGCAGGGCCCGAGGTCAGGATAAGATAGGAGGTCTCCTAAGCACATGGCTACACCTGACAGATCCGGTCTATTTGTAGCCTACTGAGAGGACTTGCATCAGGCTGTCCCATCTTTCTACTCTTGTAAATAATATATACGTACTTTATCGAGTCCCCTCGCCTATATAAGGGGGATTCACCCCACCTTGTAAGGGATTGATGTTGCTCCACTTCTCCACAATGCAATAATATCTCTCTCTCTTTCTTTCTTTCTTCTAAGTTATCAGTCTTCATCGACCCCGAGGTCGCCCTAGCATTTTATTGTTTCTTAGTTTGTTCTTCATTATTTAGTTCAAGATTGATAGTATAGAGCTTTGTTTACCTGTATCTTTATCTGTTATCTCCTTCCCGGCTACCCTCGATAAGCCCGAGATAGGCTCAAGGCTTGTCCCCGAGGTACCTACTGGCTTGCTTTACGCCCAGAAAACGTTCCCCCGGCTGGTTCGACCACTACTTTGGTTAACTCGATCTTTACTGTTTACTTCACGTTTTAGCACTAATCATCCTTACAAACTAGCTCAAGAATAGATCACGTATTTTTAGAATCTCATTTACAAATTTAATTGTTGTTACCATTTTTACGGAAAACATTGTGTATTGCCTCGCCTATGTGGTTTCAACAAATTTCAACCGCACCCATTAAAAAAACTTTTTTGCCTATGTTTGTATGTTATATATCATTAGTAATGAATTCTAACTCCAAATCCATCCAATCACTTCCAATCTTTCTCAAGTTTTATATATTAACTCGTCTATGTATTTTCAACGAATATTAACCATACCCATTAAGGAAAAAAAATCCTTTTTACCTAAGTTTCTTGAATATTATATAACATTGGTAATTTTCTTGGTTATATTTGGTAGCATAACTTAATGACTAATTACTGGTAAGTATTATTTGTTTGGAGCTAATGTTGTAGTTTGCTCTATAAAAAGTTAACACATGAAAGAAAACGGGAGAACTTGGCAAATATCTATGTGCAGGAAAAAAATTACCCGCCCCTATCCATTTACCTTTTTCCCTACCCATTTTTTCAATACCCAGCCAAATGAAGCCAATTCAAGCTACTATAAATTAAATCAGACCAAGCCAATTCAAACCAAACGAAATCAAAGTAAGCCAAATTAAGCTAAGCTAAGCTAAAATGGGTAAAACAAAGTTGGGATGGGCTTGTAACTAGTTTTCAAAGGGGCATTTGCATTTATAGTCGTTTTTTAGGTCACGTTTTAACTTGTACCCGCTTTGGGGAAAAAGAATTGCAAGTGTACTCATTTTTTCGCGTAACTTCAGCATACGGGTTTGAAGTAGCTAAGGCAATCACGCAAACTTCAGCATTCTAGTAGACAGACCTGAAGTAGCAAAAATTGTTGAACCAAGTGATGAAGTTTTTGTTTGTAATTGTTGAACTTAAGCATTCTAGTGCTGAAGTTTTGTTCTCGATTTGCTGAAGTTTTTATTTTTAATTGCTGAACTTAAACATTCTAGTAGCTGAAGTTTTGTGATGATGAAGTTATTTAGTTTATTTGTAAAAACTTCAGCACTAAAATAAGGTGAAGTGTTTGAAAAAGCTTCTGACAGGATTACTCAATTTCAAATACCTAACCACTTCTAACAGTCATCTAACTTATTGCTACAAAAAAGTCTGGAACATTGTTTCCTACCGGTTTTGTATGTATGTGTTAATAGAGTTCTTATCTTGATTGTATTGTTTATCCAGGAATTTCACATGACGCTGAACATGATTTCACCGGAGAGTCACTCAGCAGTGCTTGAAGTTAGAATCTTGTAGGGTTCGGTGAGAGCACATGAACTCCGACGTCATCTTTTCCTTCTGCACCTTGTCCTCAATATGAGAAGAAAGAAAGAAGAAGAAAATGAAGGAAGAGAAGGAGGAGGACAAAGGGACTGAAGTTGTTTAAAAAGTGAGTACAAGTTAAAAAAAATTTAAAAAATAGGTATAGATTAAATGGAGGCGATCAAATAGGACGTCCCGCGCAATTTTTATGTTTTCAAATGGATAAAAAAGAGTAATTAGTTTAAGCTCATTGAATATTTTGCATAAATTGATAAAAAAAAAACGGGAGAAATTCAAAAACAGCCAGATTTACCACTGGTCGTTGAAAAATAGCCAAGTTTCAAAAGTCATCGAAATTTAGCCACTTTAAATCTGAGCGAAAACACTGTTCAAAATCCGAAAAAATACGCCCGCAAATTTTACGGGAGTTCCAGCATTAGTATGCTTGAAATCCCGTAAATTTTACCGGAGTTCCAGGATAATTATGCTGGAACTCCCGCAAATTTTATGGGAGTTCAAGCATAATTATGCCGGAACTCCCGCAAATTTTACGGGAGTTCCAGCAAGTATAATTGTCCAGTATAATATACTGGAGTTTGGAGCACTGGTGCTCCAGTCTCCCGCAAATTTTACAGGAGTTAGCAAAGTATACCGGTCCAGCATAATATGCTGGAGTTCGTACAAAAATGCACCAGAACTCCCATATGTTATACTGGACCGGTCCCTGTTACAGCAAAATAGTGGCTATTTTTTATTGACTTAGTAAATACTGGCTATTTTTCATTGACCAGTGTGAAAACTGGCTATACCATGATATTTTAACAAAAAAAAAACAGATGCCTGCGGCCCGAAATTGTATTGGGCTATATCGAAATTAAACATTCACGAATTGAGAGGGATTTGTCCAATCCAAATCGATTCATGGCCGTTATTGGAGCAACTTTGACATCATGATTACGTTACAGCTGTATTTTTTGACGTCATCAACCTTAGTAGGAAATTAAAAAGTTAATGAAATCCCAAGGACAAAAAATAAAAGTGTATATAGTTCTGAAAGAGAATCTAAATCTGTATTCATTTGGGATTTGAGAAAAGTAAAAGGTAGAGGATATGTTTTCACGTATATCTAGGTTAGTTTTTCTCTAAATTACTTCTCTTTGCTTTAACAATCTTTCTTTTTCTTTTTCTATTTCTATTTTTGCTACTTGTCTTTTCATTTATTCGTTGATCTATTTATTTCATTTTGTCTCAAATTCAAGTAATAAATGGCCATTACTATCCCAATTAATATGGTTACTCCCACGGTCACACCGTATGTAAAATAATGATTTGAATATTGAAGTTTTTTTTTCACAAAATTTCCTCAATCCGTTTTACTTTATTTTTATTTACGAATAGAGTGAACTATTATATTTTACACTGTATTTAAATATAATTTTCTTACTTCATGTCTGCATTTTATTTCCGTTATGCAAATTCAATATTAATTTTTCCTTTTAGTATGTCGTAAGTATCAATTAATATAATGTTTTGGCTGTATTCATTTTTTAATATAAACACTTGGCGGAATTACACTTCCACTTTTTAAAATTCTTAGAGAAAAATAAAAGTATTTTACATAAAATTTGGAGATCTGACCTCTTGACTTCAACTTCTTTATGGAAAGTCAAATCAACAATTCAGTAAAAGAATATAGCAATACCCGAAAAAGTGAGTAAATCATTTAAAAAAATAAATCTAAAATTTAATTTTTGATTGTCATATTCCGTGATAAGACACTTAAAAGTATTTCTAGGGTTTCAATTATTCTTTGTTTCATTATATGCATCTTATTTTGGTTGACCATAAAATTTTAAAAATACAAAACAAAATGTTGAATCTTATGATTTTAAATTAATGTTTGTATAACAAACAAAGAATATCTTTTTAATTGTCAGTTTTAAATATGTAATAAATGAAAGAATTTTATGAGTTTAAACTAAACGTTTGTATAACATAATAAGAATATCTTTTGAATTTTTGGTTTTAAACATATAATGGCATTTCTATAAATGATGAGCATCATTAAGGATAAAAGAAACACCCTGAATTCAAAATTTACGGTACTAATGTAGAAGTATGATATTTTTAAATAAATTAAATAAGAAGTAAGACACATAAATTAAAATGGAGAGAATAGTAATCCTATTTGACTATGTACAAAACTTAAGGGGGGAAAATAAATACTTTTAAAACTTGTGATTTTAAATATTCCCTTTGTTTCAATCTATGTGAATCGGTTCGCTTTTTAATCAGTGACAAAAAATGACTTCTTTCCCTATTTGGAAATAATTTACCTTTAAACAATAATTTATAACCACACAAAACATATGTGCCTCTTTTTTGCATCACAAATTCAAAATTCTTCTCTCTTTTCTTAAACTTCGCGTCTGTTTAACCAAAAAATAAATTTTTAGCCAAAGCTAGAATTTAGAAGAATCGGGTTACTGATAATCGAATAAGGTATATAAAGAAAAGAACTTAAATATGGTATTCTCAGAAAGCAAATAAATCAAAGTATATTTCAATAGTCACTTGTCTTTTAATTGATTACATATCTCCACTTTTATAGGTCCCTTTGGGAATGCACGTTATGCCTGAGTCATAATGAGGCTATTATGAGTAATTAGTGACATTAAATATTACGTTACATAATCATTACATTGAATATATATTCTTTAACGGCTTCGGCATTTAATTCCCTTTTCATGTCGTATTTGCACCCTTTTCTTTAGCCAGGTTCATTCTTCTCATTGCTCGTATGTGAATAAACTTAAACAGGAACGGGCGTTGATCCTCTCGTCTCGTGCCTCATCCTTTTTCCTTACCCGCGCCTGTTTTGTAATTCTTGAACCGTAGCTTAGTATGACTCATTGACCATTCCACGTGTCATGACACGTCATCATATATGTGAATACAATTTTTTCCAATACAGATAGTCCCTCCACTTTCCATTTATTCATCAATTTGAATATTTGGGAAGTGGAACTCATTAAAGGGAAATTTTTGTCACCATTAATTCTTTGACAAAGTTGACTGTTCAACTGTCACTTCCTTTTAATGCACTAGACATGTGTCATTCTCTCGTTGATTGCACAATTTTGCAGCATTTTCTTTCTGCTTTCTTTTCGGTTTCACATTTCACAAAGCATCAATTATCATCATTATGGTTCTCCCACTATCGTATTTTTTCTTTTTGCCGGTTACTCATTAGTATAAATATAACTTCTCTTTTTGTCTTTTTTCACATAAAGTGTATCGGGCACTCTAATCCTTCGAGACCTCCTTATTATTTTCTATTTCACTATAACCTTCTCTACCATGGCTTCACCAAATCCTAACCCTAAGAGAACCCTCATTCTAGATAACTTCCCTAATGCTTCGATTAGGTATAGAAGAGGGGGTAGACTTCGTAGCCTTGGATCTGCTCGTGGTAATACGTCAACTCCTTCTTGTATCTCTGGTCCCTCTTCCGGGACTAGAGGTTCACATTCTCAAAAGAGTTCTTCTCGGAACAAAGAATCTTCTGAGCTACTTCGTGAGCCTCTAGTTGAGGGAATAACCCCCTCTGAAATTTCCTTTCACTATGATAGAGAGTCCCTTAAGTCTCAAGTTAGGTCTTTGGATCGTGCTGATCCTTTTCCTACTCAAATTATAGATGTTTTAGCCCCCATAGTTCGTAGAGACTATCATTGGAGTTATGATTTCCCAATTATCGTTCCTAACTCAAATCAAAGGATCACATATTACTTAATAGGATACTCTTTTGTTTACACATATCCCTTTACTCTAGGGTTTAAATCGGCCATTGACCCGTTCATTCTAGACTTTTGTCATTTTTTCGATATGTGTTTGGGTCAAATTGGTCCGATTGTATGGAGAGATGTCGCCTGCCTGAGGCACCTTGCTAACATGGCGAATGTTGAATTTATTTCTCCCCAACCTGATTCACCTTTATCCTCCTAGGATCTTTCGAAACGGCGTGTTTGGTTTAGCAGCTAGGAGTAAGAAGGTTTTAGTTAGTCCTGAGGATGATAAAGACCGTGGTTAGTATGCCCGATTTGTTGCTGCCCCCACTGTTGGTTTAGTGGGTGAAAAGAACGTACGCTTCCCTGAAAAGAGGAATTTTGCACGTAAGTGTTAAATTCTTCTCGTGCCTTTTTATTTTTAGGCTTGCTTATTTTTCTTAATCTTTCTTCTTTTTTCTTTTCAGCAACCATGGGCGTTGTGGAATCTGTGCCCAACTTCCGTGGTTGGGTAGAAAAGTTACTGAAAACTGCGCCAATGGAGGGTAGATCATGGAAAACTCTTTCTAACCGTTATGGTTGGAAAGTAAAAACTCATGGTAAAGATTTCTATCTTTACCTTATCTATATTTAAGTATTTTTGTTGTTCTAACATTCAACCTTCTTTCTATTAGGTTTTGCCATTCGAGGAGTTACTCCAGAGGCCATCTTGGCATCCCGTGGCTTCTTTAGTGCTCGCACCTCTTCGGACCAAGATATATTCTTGGGATATGTAAAGAGAAAATCTGCTGAGGAAGATGATTCTGAGGAGGAAGAAGAGGGTTCTCTAGTGTCAAGACCACAAACCAGGAGACGTATCGTCTCTGAAGATGAGGCTGATGTCTCCCCTCACTTATCTCTTTCCGAACATGTTATTACTCCAGTGATCATCCCTGATGATAATGTTTCTCCTCCTCGTGACACTCATGAATCTATAAATCAACTCTTTATCAGTGGTTTCGGTAGCGGGTCTTTAGGACCTGTTCTAAAGGAACCTCATTTGTCTTCTTTTACCTCTTTCGTTCCTGTGATTGCTTCTTTACATTCATCAACTACTACTTCCGTACCTTCCTCCATTATTTTTACTCCTTCCACTGCTCCTCCTTTAGTAATTCCTCCCCCATTGTCCACCGTACAGAGGTGGGTTCTTCGAGCAGGGGTTCTGCTATGAGGAGCGTGACTATTGAGGTTCCTGCTAACAACAATCTTTTAAGAAAGTCTGGGCAAGCTGATACTTGGCTCGAACCTTTGATTGGTCCCATTGAGAAGGCTAAACTTGAAAGCCATAGTAATCTAACCCTCATGAATGATATAGTATATGCCACTCTTAAGGTATTTTCTTGTCTTTTATTTTATTAAGACTTTTGATTTCGAAGTCTTGACCTTACCTCTCTTTTGTTTGTGTAGGCCAACCTCATTGGTACTGAACTAATGAACCGAGTCTCGCTTTTGGAGAAGTTGATTCATGAATTGGAGAAGACTGCTTATGATGCAGAAGAGGCTGCTCGTGGTTCTCAATTGGAGGCAAACAACTGGAAATGCCAGTTTGAAAGTGTACAAATCGACATGGAGAATTTGGAGGAGAGGAAAAATACCTTAGAGAGGCAAGTTCAAACATTAACCTCCGAGCTGGCGATGATTAAGGCTACCTCAAGCCAAACTAAGAAGGAAAAAGAGCGCCTTGAATATTCCTTTTCGGAACAGCTGTCCAAGGCTAATGAGGAAAATAGGGCTCTAAAGACTTTGCTGGCTCAGAAGGAGATGCATGCTGGGGAGCTAGCACAAAACCTTTCACGGGCACAAGAAGAATTACGAGTTTCTGTAGACAAGGTACATGCCCTATAGAGTTCTCATTCCACCCTTCAATCATCTTATAATTCTGTCTTGGCTAAAAACGAAGAACTTAAGAATGAAGTTGCTGCTTGGGAGAGAGATTATGAACTTCTTGAAGAGTCAACCAATGATGAGGTAAGTTGGACCTTCTTGAAGTCTCGTCGTGATACCTTGGTGGAAATGGGCTAAGAAAATTTCAGCCTGGAATCAGAATTAGCCAAAGTGAATGAGGCCATTGAACGAGCACAACAACCACAAGATTTCTCATCTCCCGAGGTTGAAATCCCTGTGACTAAAACTTCTTTGGCTGAGATTGCCGCAGTTGAAGTCCCCGTGACTATTGAAATTGCCACGAGTGTCATACCTTCCTCGAGTTCATCCGTGCCTCTTGCTGCTAGTCAAGCTGAGACTTTGCATGTTGATGCTCTTACTGCTGTGATTGAAGATCAACCTTCAACTGTTGATGATGTTGTTCCAGTTGAGCCCGCTGATGATCTTTCTTCAGTTCCTTCTTCTTGATGAAAAAGTTTTTACAATTGTTTTAAATTCCCTTTTTGCAGGTACCTGTCTGGAAAACTATGTTTAAGATTTTTGGATTCTTGTGATAGTTTTTTTTTGTAATCAAACCCTTGGTTATCAGTTAAGGTTTGATTTTAGACATACAAGTCCCCAAGTCTGGTTATGGGGCATTTTTGCATGAACAATTTGATGACTAAGTTTATACTTAGTCTTTAGTTTTAAAATATTAAGAAGTTGTCCTTAAACTTCCATCTGTTCAATTCGTGCCTTTTATTTTCATGGAATTAAAGAATAGTCTGCATTTTTATTCTTTGAAAATGCTTCTATTAACCTCACGACTAAATAACATGAGTTTTATAAAAGAGGGCCATTTTATATTTTGACACTTGATGAAGAAGAAGTCTCAACTTCATAATGGTGTTTATTATACGATAAATGAAATAAGAACGCACATGTTTCTTTTCAATAACTTGGACAAGCTTTTATTTCTAAACCTTGACACGTTTTGAGTAATACTTTACATGTATTTGAATTACATCTATAACTTTCTCGTAACTATTTTTCTTGTAACAGATTTATACCAAAGTAGAACAATAGATACAAGGTTTTTCCTTACAACCCCTTTCAGTACATAGTCTTTACCCTAACTGTTTTGAGGAACCTTGGGTCCATTTAACTTCAATACATTAGGAAGGATTTGAGAGGTGACTCCATTGTTCTCATGGTAAAGAACACTATGATGAATGCCATGACTCCTTAACTTCTACTCCGTACTTGACTCTTCTTAGGCTTGATTTTCACTCAATCTTCTTACCTTTTATATACATGTAATTGTATATTCTATGTAGCCCCCCAAGTGTTTGAGTGTTGAAGTATGAAGCCTTGAGCACTTGATAGTCTCTTTCACCTGGTCCTTTTCCTGAAATGGAAATACATACGGGACTAGGGAGTGTGATTATAGATGAAGACTCCTTAACCCATTTATATGTCTATCAGATTAATTGTAACCCTGGGCCAGGAATTTTAGTTGATTCTATTTTTCCGTACAGGTCGTGACTCATCATTTAGTACAGGTGAGCGTTTTGCCTATCATCTAAAATCGTTAGTAATATTTTAACAATTAAAAAAAATAAAGTTTAACATGGTGATACTTGACCATGGGTTTTCCCTTAGAAGTAGTATCTCTTCAAATGAACAACATTCCAATGTGAAGGAAGTGTCTTCCTGTCCATTGTCTCCAACTCATATGCTCATTTTTCCTGCAATATCTCGAACTCTGTAGGGTCCTTCCTAGGTTGGACTTAGTTTGCCCGCGTTGGCTGCCTTTGTAGATTGAAAAACCTTTTTAAGCATGAAGTCCCCAATTTTGAAGTATCTCAGACGTGCTTTCCTATTGTAATAACGTTTGATCACTTGTTTTTATGCGGACATTCTTATTAACGGAGCTTCTCACCTGCCTTCCAATAAATCTAAATTGACCCGCATCTCTTCATCATTAGACTCTTGTGTTGTTTGTGAGAATCTTGTACTTGGTTCTTCTATTTTTACTGGGATTAGTGCCTCAGTTCCATAAACCAAAGAGAAGGGTGTTTCACCTGTGCTCGTTTTTGTTGTTGTGTGATATGCCCACAAAACTCCGGGTAACACTTCAGGCCAATTACCCTTTGACTCCTCTAATCACTTCTTTAGATTATTAATGATGACTTTGTTTGTTGATTCTGCTTGTCCATTACCCACTGGATAATAAGGTGTAGACGTAATCCTCTTTATTTGCCAACTCTGAAAAAACTCTATGACATGAGCTCCAATAAATTAAGGATCATTGTCACATACGATTTTCTTTGGTACACCGAATCGGCAGATGATATTACGCCAAATGAAGTCCTTGACCTCCTTTTCTCGCACCTGTTTAAATGCTCCTGCCTCCACCCATCCACCCATTTAGTGAAATAATCAGTAAGTACGAGCAGAAAATTTACCTGTACTTTAGCTTGAGGCAACGGTCCTACTATGTCCATCCCCCATTTCATAAATGGCCACGACGCAATAACCAGATGTAATAATTCTGCTGATCGGTGCATATTGTTACCGTATCTCTGGCATTTATCATATTTAGCCATGAAACTTTCCGCTTCTTCTTCCATTTTGGGCCAATAGTACCCTGCCTTAATCAAGGTTCTTACTAGTGATCTTCCTCCTGCATGGTTCCCGCAATGCCCCTCATGTATTTCCCTCATTACATACTCCGTTTGAGAAGGCCTAAGGCATCTTGCTAAGGGGCCACCAAACATTTTATGATAAAGGTTGCCATGTTTTAAACAGTAACGAGTGGCCTTTTTTTGAAGCGCGTATGCTTTCTTCTTGTCATCAGGGACGGTACCGTACTGTAAAAAAGCAACAATTTCATTTCTCCAATCCCAAGTTAAATTATTAAAATTTACCTCGTTCTTATCAGGTTCTAGAACTGAATGAAATAAATGAATAACCGAGGCGTTTGCATTGTTTGCCATATCTGCTGCGGATGCAAGATTGGCTAAGGTATCTGCTTCAACGTTTTCATCCCTTGGTATTTGGATGACCTTCCAAGTTTGAAACTGCTTTATCAGTTCCCGTACCTTTTCCAAGTATTGTTGCATCCTTGTTTCCCTAGCTGTATAAGTCCCCAGCATTTGATTAACCACTAGTTGAGAATCACTTTTGATCACCACTTGACTTATACCAAGTTCTCGTGCCAATTCCAAACCTGCAATCACAGCTTCATACTCTACTTCATTATTAGTTATGGAATGACATTTAATAGCCGACCTAATAGTTTCACCCATAGGTGGTACTAAAACGATTCCTAATCCAGCACCTTTTATGTTAGATGAACCATCAGTGAACAAAGTCCATGTTCCTGGATTAGCCCCATTAAGTACCTGAACTTCTTTTTCAGCTTCTAACTGCATCCCTTAGCTAAAATCAGCCACAAAATCAGCTAATATCTGAGACTTTATTGTTGTTCTAGGTAGGTACGTGATTTCATATTCACTCAGTTCTATAGCCCACTTGGATAACCTTCCGGAAAATTCATGCTTATAAAATATACTACGTAAAGGGTATGCAGTTACCACAATAATGGGATGATATTGAAAATATGGTCTTAACTTTCTAGATGCCATGATTAAAGCAAGTGCTAGTTTTTCTGGTTGTGGATACCGTGTCTCTGCATCTAATAAAGATTTACTAACATAATAGATAGGAGATTATTTACCCTGTTCTTCACGAACCAAAACCGCGCTTATCGCAACTTCTGAAACAGCAAGGTAGATGAAAAGTCTCTCCCCGGCCTTTGGTTTTGCTAGCACAGGCGGATTTGATAAGTAAGTCTTCAAATTTCTTAGTGCCTGTTGACACTCCTCATCCTACTCAAAATGATCCTGCTTTTTAAGGGCCGAGAAAAATTTAAAACATTTTTTCGATGATTTAGAAATAAATCTTCCCAAAGCTGCGATTCTTCCCGTCAGTCTTTATACTTCTTTGTTTTTTGAAAGTATATCAGGGATTTCTTCAATTGCCTTAATCTGTGCAGGATTTACTTCAATACCATGGTTAGAAACAAGAAAACCTAAAAACTTACCTGATGCCACACCAAATGCACATTTTTCTGGATTCAACTTCATATTATACTTTCGCAAAATTTTAAACGTTTCAGATAAATGCGATATATGATCTTCTGAATGCTGAGTCTTAACTAGCATATCATCTATATATACCTCCACGGTCTTACCTAAATGTTCTTGAAACATTTGAGTAACTAACCTTTGATACGTCGCATCTGCATTCTTAAGACCAAAGGGCATTACCTTATAACAATAAGTCCCCTTGTCTGTTATGAAAAAAGTTTTTTCCTCATCTTCTGGATCCATTTTGATTTGATTATAACCTGAATATGCATCTAAGAGACTTAATAGCTCATGCCCTGCAGTAGCATCAATTAATAGATCAATATGTGGTAAAGGGAAAGAATCTTTTGGACAGGCTTTATTAAGGTCTGTATAGTCTACACAGACTCGCCACTTACCGTTCTTCTTAGGAACCACAACAGTGTTAGCTAACCAGTCACGATATTTTACCTCACGAATTGAACCAATTTTTAACAATTTTTGAACTTCTTCTTGAATTACCTTATTCTTGAAAGTTCCTTGCTTTCTTTTCTTTTGCTTGATTGGAGGGTATGATGGTTCTTCATTTAGTTTATGAGTCATGACCTCCGGCGGTATCCCTGTCATGTCAGAATGGGACCAAGCAAAACAATCTGCGTTAGCTTTTAAAAAATTCAATTAACTTACGCTTTACCTCCAGGCTGAGATTGGCTCCTATATACACTTTCCTCTCGGGCCAGTGTATAAATAAAACCACAGCCTCTAATTCTTCTATGGTTATTTTGATGTTGTCATTCTCCTCTGGTTCTTGAATGGTATCAGGTCTTGAATCTACATCTATATGCCCTTGTTCAGTTGAGGTTGATACCGTGTCTCCCCCAGCTGAATTCTGTAATTGCTATTTGTCTTCACCCTTATCAGTTGAATCTGCAACGGAATTGATGCTTCTAGAAGTTTGTTGATCGCCTCTGATTTGACATATCCCCCAAGGTGATGGAAATTTAATAACTTGATGTAATGTTGATGGAACATAATCCATGTCATGGATCCATGGCCTCCCAAGAATCATGTTATATGCCATTTCCATATCTACGACTTGAAATTTGCTATCTTTCACAGAATGTAATAAGGATTGCTTCTCCTTTTGTTACAACACTAAAGTTGTCAAATCCCGACAAAGTATGCACTTTTGGGATTATTTATCCTCAGCTTTCATCTCACGCAATAATCGTATTAAAATAATATTCACAGAACTGCCTGGATCAATCAAAACTCGTTTCACGTTAGTGTCATATACAAGTAAAGATATTATCAGTGCGTCGTTATGTGGAGTTTAGAGACCCTCAGCTTCTGCATCGTTGAAAGTAATATTTTATTCCTCTAGTACATGCCGCAACCGCTTCCCATGAGTGATTGATATCTTGGAAGTTTTATTAGTTGCGGTATATGAAACGCCATTGATATCCCCCACCATTGACGGTTCTTTTGGGCGAGGGAGGTTTTGGAGGCTCCTATCTATTCTTCATATATGCTTGTTTTCCTTTTTCACTAAATAGCTCAGTGAGATACCCTTGCTTTAACAAATGATCAACCTCGCATTGCAAAAATCTGCAATCTGCGGTTTTATGCCCGTGGTTGTTGTGAAATTCGCACCAATGATCAGGGTTTCATCTGTTTGGATTTGATATAATCTCATGAGGCCATCGTACCTTATCTCCCATGCTTTTTAAAACAGCTACGAGCTCAGACGTGCTTATGTTAAAATTATAACCACCAAACCTTGCTTTTAAACTTCCCTCATTGTCTCGCGGTCCACGTGAATTCCGATCATTTCCGAACCTTGATGAGGATCCTGATTCCCTGCTTCTAGATTTGTGATCGTACCTTTGATTATCTTGCCTTGACCGTGAGTCCTTTCCCGCAGGTCCCATGTAAGGCTCATACCTGTTTTTACCAGATCTTTTTTCATTTTCTACACGTCTTGAACTTACTTTTTCTTCTATTTTATGTCGTAAAATGATATCATTTTCAATCCTCATCTTTGTACTGTATCTATTGTAGACATCATTCCACGTTGTTGCTGGGAATTCATGAAGGCTTTCTTTAAGTCGCCTCGTGGCTTCTGAACTCTTCTCATTCAAATTGCTAGCGAAAGCTATGGCCGCCCAATTGTCAAGTACTCGCGGCAGCGTCATTCTCTACCGTTGAAATCTATCTACGAACTCTGTAAGCAACTCTGAATCTCCTTGCTTGATTTTGAAGATGTCTTCCATTCTCTTTTCAACTTTTTGAGCTCCCGAATGTGCTTTAATAAATAGATCTGCAAGCTCAGCAAACGAATTTATAGAATTTTCAGGTAAAAGAGAATACCATGTTAAGGCCCCTTTAGTGAGCATTTCACCAAATTTTTTGACTAGGACTGATTCAATCTCTTGCTTAGTCAAATCGTTGCCTTTGACACCTGTTGTGAATGCAGTAACGTGATTTCGCGGGTCTGATGTACCATCGTACTTTGGAATGTCAGGCATCTTAAACTTCTTTGGAATTGGGAGGGGGGCAACACTTGGCTTCCATGGTTATTGAGAATATTTATCTATATCTACTCCCTTGATCACAGGTGGTACTCCGGGTATTTGTTCTATGCGTTCATTTTGCTCCTTAAGCTGTTTCTGCAAAGTTAGTACAAGATTTTGTAAATTAGAATTAATTGGATTACCTGGGTCTCCTTCCTGTGTTTCACTAGGGGTTCCACCACTGCCTGAATTAACTAATCCAGAACGAGGATTTTTCAAAGTATTGTTGTTTGGAGTAGGTGTGGGTGGAGCAACAGGTAATTGGCTAACAAAAGCCTGAAGAGCTTTATTGACTTGTGAGGCAATAAGTTTTTGTAAGGCATCATTCGTAGCCTCTTCATTCACAAATTGACCACGTTCTTCTGTGTGAGACCCATCAGGAGTGCCCTCACGAGATTGACGCGGTGAGTCGTGCGGAGTTGGAACTTGATTATCATTATTTTGAGGATCTCCCTGATTTTGCTAATTGATTTGATTTCCTTGAGTGTTGTCGTTGTTGTTCGACATAATTGATTCAACACAGAAAATCAAGTTGAAATATAATTGATTATCATATTCCCGGTAACAGAACCAATTTGTTTAACCAAAAAATAGATTTTTAGCCAAAGCTAGAATTTTGAAGAATCTGGTTACTGATAATCAAATAAGGTATATAAAGAAAAGAACTTAAAAATGGTATTCTCAGAAAGCAAATAAATCAAAGTATATTTCAATAGTCACTTGTCTTTCAACTGATTACATATCTCCCCTTTTATAGGTCCCTTTGGGGATGCACGTTATGCCTGAGTCATAATGAGGCTATTATGAGTAATTAATGACATTAAATGCTACGTTACATAATCATTACATTGAATATATATTCTTTAATGGCTTCAGCATTTAATTCCCTTTTCATGTCGTATTTGCACCCTTTTCTTTAGCGAGGTTCATTCTTCTCGTTGCTCGTATGTGAATAAACTTAAACAGGAACGGGTACTGATCCTCTCGTCTCTCGTGCCTCTTCCTTTTTCCTTACCCATGCCTGTTTTGTAATTCTTGAACCGTAGCTTAATATGACTCATTGACCATTCCACGTATCATGACACGTCACCATATATGTGAATACAATTTTTCCCAATACATCGTCCAGTCAAATGAATTCGCTTAAATTGAAACGGAGGGAATGTGTCCTAACGTTTATATGTTTCTATATCAAACTTTTATAATAATACTTATGTAATCATTTAGCTTGCCATTAGAGCTAAATTTAAAAAATTAAATTAAATTAAATTATTTTCAAATTTAAGAAAAAATATTCCTTTTTATGTGGTCATATATGTGGTTAGGAGAAAAGGAGGGAGGACAATAGTATCAGAGAAGTGAGAAGTCAGATCTTGTTATGGTGGTCTGTTGTCGTCCAGGGAATGTTTTTCTGACAACAGCATGCACAACACGTCCTCTCTCTATATACATCTCTTGTCATTTTTGTCTCCTCCGTAACGTCATTCACTCAGAAAATGCACAATCAATATTTTCTAATTGTTTAAAGAAAACACTTTCGAATTTTTTAATGAATTTAAAACTGTGTGGTATATGTCTCGATCTCGTGGAGTACAACAACAATGGCCCAGTATAATCCTACAAGTACGGTCTGAGGAGGGTAATATGTACGCAGACCTTATTCCTATCCCAAGGGACAGAGGGGTTGTTTCCAGGATACCCACGGCTCAAGAAAGCAACAAAAGATGATATATTATTACTATTAGTAGACTCATAACAAAATAACATAACATAACACAAAATAACAAATAACAAATAACAAAATAACAGCATTAAAAGAAATACAAACCATACGAAAAAGATGGAAGATATAATAATATCCAGCAGGTAAAGCCTTGCATCAGTAGCGGACCAGTAACATCTTAAGACTAAAATCCTAAGACTAACTCCTAACTGGCTAGTCTCACTCTAGTGCTCTGTAGAAATATTCATAACTTCCCCCTAACCTACAACCTTAATGATCGACCTCCACAATTCCCTGTCAAGGGTCATGTCCTCAGTAATCCTAAATCGTGTCATGTCCTGCCTGATAACCTCTCCCCAATACTTCTTAGATCTCCCTATGTCTCGTGGAGTATTTACAATTAAACGTCATCCATAAGTATTCAAGATCCACATATAAGCAATTTCCACACAAGACAACATAAATATAAATAAATAAAACAATGGACCCAATTTTATCAATTATTCAACGTTAGGTTTACTGTCTCATATGAAACAAGTAGTTCCATCCTTTGACTTATTACTCATTTATTTTCTTTTTGGTCAATTACAAAAAAAATTCCCTTCTAAATTTGGTAATAATTTAGCTTAAACTTATAATTCTACCCTTAATGAGAAGTTTTTATAACCACACAAATACTCCAGTCCCCCTTTTGGCTTGTTTAGGATCACAGATTCCAAAAGTCTTTATTTTTTATTAAACTCCATGCACAATCAAACATGTTCATATAAATTGGAACGGAGGGAATATTATTTTTACTTTCCGTGTCAATAGTCTATTTTTTTTTCCATTTCTGGTTCGTACTCGCAATAAGGCCCGATTAATTTTAAGAAAAAAATTATATTGAGGCATAAAATATCCCATAACAATTTCTTATCCAAAACTCAAACTCAAGACCTCTTAAGCGCAAAAGAGTATCACCGCTCCACCATAATCTTATTAACAATGTCAATAATAGTTGGTTTGATTTTACATGATATTTAATCGAAGCAACTATTATAAATAGTGACCTGAGAATCTCCTAGAGAGAAATAAAAATGAGAAAGGAATCAATCGTAGATTAGCAGATTTTCCACTGATGCATACCTAACTTAAATTATTAATACTACACTATAATGAAATAAAAATAAAATACCTGTGCCACAAAACGCCAAAAGTCCTTTTTCACCTAACGCTAATAATAGTCTCAAAAAAAGATATTAGATATTCATAGGTATGCTCACCTAGATATGGTTGCGAAGGATCTGCTTATTAGTTTGCCTTACAGCTATGACTTATGCCTGCCATTATTGTTTAAGTTTAAATTTATACACTAACAACATAAAGTTTTTTTTTTACCTGATCAAACAATAAAAAATTAATTACAAAAAAATTGTAAATACAAATGTGTGGAGTATTAGTTACTAAGAAATAAGGTAACAACAAGTCTACAACATGTTAACATGCACTAATAAAGTCAAAGCTTGTTATTAAAGATACGGATACTTATATTTGTCAAGACGTTTGACTAGATGTTTTGCAATTACTGGACATAAAAAAGTTCACAACGCATGCATGTTAGCCCCTCCTCAAAATGAAGGGCTTGGACAAAGGAGCATGGGAGTTAAATACAATAAACAAACACAAAATACATAGTTTACTCATCGATCTTGTATTTAAATTTCTCTTACACATCTGTTAAATACAGGAATAGTATTATACATCAAAATTTTTAAAAGTGTGTCAATTACACACTTCTTTTGTCATATGTCACAGGCGTGTATTACACATAAAAGAGGCGCGTGAAAACTACAAATTTATCTGAAAATAATTTTTTTTGTTTTCCCCTTTTTAACTATTTTCTTTCCAAATTAAAGAAATAAATAACCCATGTCTTCTTTCCCAACCCACGCCCCAACGTCCCCCCTCCCTTCTTCCCAACCTCCATCCTAGTTTTTTGTCTACTCCCCCCATATTTCGTCTTTCCAACCAACCTCCATGAATAAGAAGAAAAAGAAAAAGAAGAAGAAAAGAAGAGCTATTGGATCTTGTAAAAATCACCATTATTTACCTTTCGAAAAAGGTTAAAAATTTAATTGGGTCTTGTTCATTTTAGTGTTCCAAGACCTAGAAAATTAGTTTGAATTCGTAACAATTGTTGAATAAAAATTTACTTAGGTGATTAATTTTGATAAAATTCAAAAAATACCATTAACAAGTTTGAAGCTTTAGGTTTGAGCTTGAATTTGAAATTGGTATAAGGTTTTGTGATGGATGTTGTTAAAATTTGTTAAGAATCGAGAAAAAAGTTGAATCTGCAGTTACGGAAGAAGGTGCTTGTAGTGGAAGGATTGGTGGTACTATGATGGTGGTGGAGAAGATGATAGGGTTGGGGAGATCAGAAGGGGGTGGGGTTTTTTCTTTTCCGTATTTTTCTCTTTGGGAAGATGAGGAGAGGGGGTGGATTTGGGGGGG
>MU721750.1:36288-47905 GCA_026770625.1 Nicotiana glauca
ACAGTTGAGTGACCATTCTAGGACCACGGAACTCGGGAATGCCTAACACCTTCTCCCGGGTTAGCAGAATTCCTTATCCGGATTTCTGGTTCGCGGACTGTAATACAGAGTCAATCTTTTCCTCGATTCGGGATTCAACTGGTGACTTGGGACACCATTAATCTCCCAAGTGGCAACTCTGAACTAAATAAAATAATCCCGTTTCGATTGTCCTTTAATTGAAAAAACTCCTTTCTACCACGCCCTTCGCGGGGTGCGGTAGCGCCAAAAGGAGGTGTGACAACGTGCCCTAACACAAACAATAGAGAGTAGTTCAAGATACAATAAAATTCAAGAACAAATAGGAACTCAAAGATAGAAAAAATGCACTCACTCTCAAAAATAAAATTCATGCGCCACAGAGAATGTACCATAAGCTTGCCCGTAGTGTAATAATCTACTAATGGAGCTTTTTCAGTCAAAGATCAAATAGAACTTTAGTTTGGTTGTAATGTAGGGTTGCGGGACGGGTAGGATACATATGGATATAGTGGTTACACCTCCCTTGGCACTTTAATACTTATACATTAACAATTCAAATCCCACACTTGTGTGGAACCAAACCCCGACCTTCACATCATATTAACACTAAGCTCCTATTTTATTTAAGCACAGACAAAGAAAACTTTACCACTAGCAAAGAATAATTTTCTTTATGATATATACAAACACCAATATTTTTTTCTCTCCTTTTTTTCCAATTCCCTACAAGTGGCTCTCGTAATTTTTAAACAGTGCACCTTTCTCCTTTTTTATAGATCCACTCAAAACCCGACCAAACCTCACTTAGCTTTTACAAGCTCATAACAAAATCAAATGCTCAAGTGAGGTAAAA
The DNA here is from genome assembly GCA_026770625.1 of Nicotiana glauca. Lineage (NCBI taxonomy): Eukaryota > Viridiplantae > Streptophyta > Magnoliopsida > Solanales > Solanaceae > Nicotiana > Nicotiana glauca. The sequence continues at coordinate 37,163 of MU721750.1, forward strand.
AGTTCAAATGGATAGTCAATTCAAACAAAGTGGATCACGCTTGTAGTGTGATTGCCAAATAAGTAGGATTACAGACTCAAAAGGTGCTAACTAAGATACACAACAATTAGGCGGGTCACAGACATATAATTGGCTTAACAAAGAAATTCCTAAATCACTTCGTAGGCTGAACAAGACTTTTATTTCACTTTACAAACATACAGCGCAAATTCTAGACATCAACTGACATGCACAAAATATCAACAAAATTTCACACACACATTGGCACATAACTTAATTAGGATCGGATCTATCCCGGCTCTCTAGTCAAAGCAGTTAAGCAAAGTTAGAATCAACCAATTTAAGGAACTTATCTAAGAGTCCATAATTGAGCCTAGGCATCACAACTAAGGGCACTCACTACTCTCTAGGTATAACGAAGTTAAGAAAGAATTCTTCAAACAGTGCACCTTTGACTCAAGATTCTTTATTCCTATAAAAAAATTAATTATACCCAGTTCAATTGAAACCCTTAAAAAAGAACCGCGGCACAAAAAAAATCAAGGGAAAATTGTTACACTACCTAAGAAAGTAAAATAAAATAAAAATAAACTAAAAGACATATTTTTGGATTTTCAAATTTTTTTGATTTTTTTTTGTATTTTTTTGTCCGACTTCAAATCCCTCAAGAAGCCAATTGACAAAATACATCATCGAAAATTGTCGAAACTAAACAATCAATTACTAAGTATTACATGCCAATATAATTCAAAGTTATGATTAGAGACCATATTGTCTAAGAACGCAAGAAATAGATCAAACAAACCTACTAGCAAATAGAAAACAAGTACAAAATACAACCAAATAAGAGCACCCCACACCACACTTAAGAAAATGCTTTGTCCCCAATGCAAAATAATAAAACAAGAGTGAAAAGGTAACTCCTTGAGGCCCATGGCCCACTCCTCATCAACACCCTCCAATGTGCGCAGGTACTCTTCATCATCGGAGGGAATAGAGTTTGCGTCCTTATATCAGCAAATAGCAGCTGAAGTGTCTCCTTAATATAAATAAATTTCTAGTCTACAAGAACAATATCAATAGGGAAGGGGTCCGTCATAGCTGTGACATCAAAAGGCTTAAGAGGCTGCAGAATTGGAATCGTCCGGTCATAATAGTACTACTCCTCCATATGGTGCGTCTGCAGAAGCCGCATGATCATGCTTAGGAAATACAGGCGGAGGGTCATAATAGGCTAGATTCATGTAATTTGGTGACTGTTTATGCCCCAGTTTGACTATGTTTCACTGTTATAGGACAGTCAAAATGAAGATAAATTGGCTTTAATTGTGAATTTCATGTTTTCGAGGAGCGAGTTGCGTGTATGAGGTCATAAAATGGTATTTGGAACAAAAATTGAAGCAAGAGAAGCCCCTTGGAGCTGAGTACGTTGAAAAAAGCAAGAAAGAAAGGTTGAAATGATGGCACAGACTAGCACGACCGCTAGCCCAGGAGTTCGAGGCAGAATGTTATGCCATATGCGCGGTTAGTGGCGCGCCCACTAGCACGACTGCGCTAGTCCAATTCGGAAAAATACAAGTCAGGGGTAAACTTGGAAGTTACCTCTTAACCTATAAGAGGTCTAGCTCGCCCAAAGGGACATTATGAAGGTTTTTACATCTTAGTTGAAGGCAAAGAGAGGCAAGAGGCAAGAAGGATAATTCAACATCGAGTTATTCCTTTCTTCCTTTTTTTGCCATTTGTGATGAATTTAGCTATTGTTATGATGAACAATAGTATGAGTAGCTAAATATTTAGTCTAAGGTTTTGATGGAACTTATTGAAGGATGAACTTCTTGATATGTTAATATAGGTTGACCGGTTTATTCTCTATTTTTTCAATTATGTTCTTGTTGTAGTTAATTGATAGGATCCTCAATTAGCTATGCGTATTTAGCATGTATTACTCAGGAGAGAGTGTATATTTAGGTAATTGTTGAACAACACCACTCCCAGAGTATATGAGGGAACAATAACCGAGGGTTTAAAGGTGGGATTAGGGATAATGAAGCCTTGGGTGCAATAGCATAACCTGGGAGAGTGCGTCTAGTAAATTGTCGTGATTACTCGGGAGAGATTTATGGTAATAAGAGTGCTCATAATTGATAGAGACGATTGGGAAAATCTATGTGAAACATAACAGGAAGGTATTCCATCAATAAGGGAAATCGTCACCTTAGATCCTTCTCTTAATTGTTTACAACTTAATCATAGTTAGTATTTATTTACTTAATTGCAGTCATTTATAGTTAGTAAGAATATTCTCAATTGTTATTCAAAACATTTGGGAAGTTGATTACGTAGAATTAAGTGAGTCTAACAAGAGTAATTGATAGGTTAATTCCTTGTGAGTTCGACTCTGGGCTAAATACTCAGATTATATTTGCAACGTCCGCTTAGTCCTTTTTATAAGGCATAGTTGGGCGTAGTCAAATTGTGGCACCGTTGCTGGGGAATTAATGGTGTTATCAATTACAATTGAAAGAAATACAAAAATTCTTAGTGTATTCAGTTTTCTTTACTTCCAATCTATACATTGAAATTTTAATGTTTGTTGACTTGGTTGTACAAGTGCATGCCTAGAAACTCATCGAGAACTGGTGAAGTATTTGAAGCATTATCAGATCCCGAGAAAGTTTTCAAGGCCTTAAATCGGGCCAATCGGAAAAACAAACAACAATAAATAATTGAACAATTAGAATTAGACATGGGGATAACGTAGTAGACCCAGCTGCGCCATTAGCGCCAGTGGCACCTCTTTTGCCAGAGGCTGCTCTATATGATTAGGCACAACCCACAGCAGAGAATTTGGCCATGGCGATTTTAGTCCCGCAGATACAGGCTGAATCATTTCAAATCACGAACAACATGCTGCACTTGTTGCAAAACAAGGGACTATTTTCGGGGTCACAAATCGAAGATCCTCAAATGCACTTGAAGAATTTCTTGTCAATATACAAAACACAAAGGCAGCCCAACGTAACTCAGGAAGCAATAAAGCTGTTGTTGTTTCCATTCTCAGTGACAGGAGCTGCCCAGACTTGGCTAAACTCACTCCCCATTAATTCCATAATGACTTGGGAGAAGCTAGTCAAGCATTTTGTGAACAAGTTTCATCCACCCAATAAGACTGCTTAACAAATTGATGAAATTTTGAGTTTCAAACAGAGACCAATGGAGACACTACAAGAAATATGGGAACGATTCAAAGGTATGTTGGTTATATGCCCGCACAACGGTATTCCAGATCAGATGTTGGGGCAGCGATTTTACATGGGTTTAGCATATGGTGTGAAGGGTAATATTGATGCTTCAGCTGGTGGAGCATTTTTGAGCAAAAAATGGAGAAAAAGCCAGAGTCTGCTTGACAAGATGGCACAAAATTTGGGATGGACAACCAGGAATGCACCTATCACTCCCGTAGTTCATTCAGTACCCTTAGATCCATCCAACACTCTTGCTGAAAACATGGCCATATTAATGACACAGATGAGTATACTAACCAAAAAGGTGGAAGAGTTAGGGCAGAAGCAACAGGTACAAGGTACACGTTGTAGATACTACCAATAGGGGGCTTATGCATATCTTGCATTAGTCAGCTAATTGGTAACCAGTTGAATGCACAAAGTGATCATCATCACTACCCTAGGACATGTATTATGTGTCTAATTATGGAGGCCAGAGATATGGTGGTCAAAATTGGGGCCAACAAAATCAGCCATACAGGCCAGTCCAGCCACAACTCAACAATGGAAACATGGGAGGTATGAAACCTCACAATAATATGGTGCCTTACCAAAGGCCACAGGGATATAATAATTAAAATCAGCAGCAGGGTTATCATCCTCCTCAGCAGCAGTATGGTGGAAGACAGGAAGATGGATTTGCTAGACTCGAGGCAATGATGCAATAGGTTATTGGATCAAATGAAAAAATGAGTGAAAGAGTAGATGCACATGAGTCGGCTGTTAAGAATATTGAAGTACAGATAGGCCAGATTTTGATGTCCTTGAACAATCGTCTTCATGGGAAATTTCCTGCAGACACGCAGGTAAATCCAAAAGATCAAGGCCCGAAGCAGCTGATGGCAGTGAGTCTACGTAATGATAGAGACTTAGACTTGGAGCAAGGGAGGGCCCGAGAAAGCAGACAGGCTGAGACACTTATACCAGTGCCCATTGAGCTAGATGAGTCAACGAAACTGATAGAGGTGACAGTACAGCCTGCCTAGGAAGAACATAACATACAGATTGCCGTTGAGAAAGAAGTTGAAACAGCCCAAGAACCGGAAATTGAGGTGGCAGCTGACAAAGAGCAGTCCAAAATTATTGGGAAGAAGAGACCTCCAGCACTATTCCCACAGAGGTTGGCCAAGTAACAGAATAAGAGCAATATAAGAAAATCTTGGAGATGCTGAAACAAATTCAGGTAAATATTCCATTAATTGATGCCTTGAAGGAAATGCCTGGTTATGCAAAAATGATGAAGAACTTGATGTCCCAAAAATTCGACTTCTAGGACTTGGCCACCGTGACTCTTACCCAGAATTGCAGTGTTGTGGTGACCAGACCAGTTGCTAAGAAGCTGTCTGACATAGGGAGTTTCACAATTCCCTGCACCATTGGTAACTTTGCTTTTGCCAAGAGACTTTGTGATTTGGGGGCCAGGATAAATCTTATAACCCTAGCGATTTATAAGAGGTTGGGGATTGGAAGAGCTAGACCCACATCTATGTTGTTGCAACTAGCTGACAGGACCGTAAAAAGACCTTCTGGTATATTAGATGATGTGCTAATTCAGATAGGGAAATTTGCGTTCCCTGCAAATTTTGTAATTTTAGATTGCAAGGTGGATGAAGAAATTCCCATAATTTTGGGAAGGCCGTTCTTGGCCACAGAGAGAGCTCTCATTGATTGTGAAACTGGGAAGCTCAAGATAAGATTGGACGATGAGGAGATAACATTCAATGTGCAGAGCTCTATGAGGTGACCGAGTGAATTCGCCAATTGCTCTCTTATTGTTTCTGTGGATGTAATCGTAGAAGATGATGATGAAATGTTGACTATTGAGGACCCTCTTGTTGCATGTCTGGTAAATTTAGATGAGGTAAATAGAGAAGAATTGGCAGAATGGGTGTTGGCTTTAGAGGGCAGAGGGTTTTGGGATAGAACTCTTGAATTTAAGCCCCTGCACTTAGAAAACAGAGAAACTCCTCCAGCCAAGCCATCCATAGAAGAACCACCAAAGCTGGAATTGAAGCCACTGCCCACCCATCTCAGGTATGAGTTCCTAGGACCTAACTCCACATTACCTGTTATTACCTCATCTAGTTTGTTAGATGTGCAGGCACAACAACTTTTGCAGGTACTCAAGAAGTGCAAGACTGCCATTGGGTGGACCACGACAGACATTAAGGGGATCAGCCCAGCATACTGTATGCATAAAATTCTGCTGGAAGAAGGACACAAACCTTTCAGGGAGCACCAAAGAAGGATGAACCCCAACATGAAGGAAGTGGTGAAGAAGGAAGTGATTAAGTGGTTGGATGCGGGAATCATTTTCCCAATCTTTGAGAGCAACTGGGTTAGCCAATGCAATGTGTTCCTAAGAAGGGTGGCATGACGATGGTAGAAAATGATAACAATGAGTTGATTGCTACAAGAACCCTCACAGGCTGGAGAAGTTGCATGGACTACAGAAAGTTAAATTTGGCCACCTGAAAAGACCACTTCCCACTTCCCTTCATTGATCAGATACTTGACAGATTGGTAGGGAGATCTCACTTTTATTTTCTGGATGGGTACTCAGGGTACAATCAAATCTCCATTGCACTAGAGGATAGAGAGAAGACCTCCTTCACTTGCCCATATGTCATTTATGCTTTTCGGAGGATGCCCTTTGGCTTATGCAATGCACCCTCCACATTCCAAAGGTGCATGATGGCCCTATTCACTGACATGGTCGAGGACATAATTGAGTTGTTCATGGATGATTTCTCAGTGGTGGGAAAATCATTCGACGAGTACCTTATAAATATGACTCAAGTGTTGAAACGTTGTATTGGGACTAACCTGGTTCTTAATTGGGAAAAGTGCCATTTCATGGTACAAGAGGGCATAGTCTTGATACATCGGGTATCAAGCAAGGGAATCGAGGTGGATTGTGCTAAAGTTGATGTGATAGCAAAGCTTCCACCCCCCACTTCAGTCAAGGCCATTAGGAGCTTCCTCGGGCATGCGGGTGTTTACCGGAGATTCATAAGAGACTTCTCAAAAATTGCCAACCCTCTCTGTAAGTTGTTAGAAAAAGATCACCCTTTTTTGTTTTCTGATGATTGCAGGGTAACATTCGATGAGTTAAAAAAGAGGCTAGTCACAACACCCATCATTGTTGCCCCCGACTGGGAGCAACCACTCGAACTCATGTGTGACGCCAGTAACTACGCAGTGGGGGCAGGACAGTGGAAAGACAAGCTAATGCACCCAATTTACTATGCCAGTAGAACGCTGAGTGGAGACTAGCTAAACTACACTGTGACTGAAAAGGAGATGTTGGCTGTGGTGTTTGCATTCGACATGTTCAGATCATACCTGATTGGCTCTAAGGTAATTGTATATACTGATCATGCAGCTCTCAAGTACTTGATTGAGAAGCAGGAATCCAAATCGCGCCTGATTCGTTAGGTGCTGTTACTATAAGAGTTCGACCTTGAAATACGTGATCGTAAGGGCACAGAAAACCAAGTCGCTGATCATCTATCACGACTTGAGGGAGCTGAAAATTTAGTTAAGGTTGAGGATATTCTAGAATCTTTCTAGATGAGCAGCTACTTACTACAAGCCTTGAGGAAGTGCCATGGTATGCAGACTTTGCAAATTACCTGGCAAGAGGTATAGTTCCCTATGACCTTTCCTCTGTGCAAAAGAAAAAGTTTTATCATGACTGTCGTATGTATTATTGGGATGAACCTTATCTGTTTTGAATATGTGTTGACAATATGATCTGGAGGTGTGTTCTCGAGATAGAGCAATCTTTTGTTTTACAGGCATGTCATGCATCGGCATATGGTGGTCATTTTGGAGGAGTCAGGACGGCCGCAAAAGTGCTAGAGGCCGGGTTCTACTGGCCAACAGTGTTTAAGGATGCACATCAATTGGTGAAGGGCTTTAATGAATGTCACCGAATCGGGAATGTTTCCCGTCACCATTAGATTTCCATGAACCCAATTTAAGAGGTTGAAGTGTTCGATGTCTGGGGGATTGACTTCATGGGCCCCTTCGTCAGCTCCTTTGGTAATAAGTACATATTTGTTGCTGTGCACTACGTGTCCAAATGGGTGGAAGCTGCAGCACTCCCCACCAATGATGTAAGAGTGGTGGTGGATTTTTGAAGAAGAATATATTCACCCATTTTAGGACCCCGAGAGCTATTATCAGTGATGGAGGCACTCACTTCTGCAATCGAGCCTTCGAGAAGTTGCTAGCAAAGTACAATGTGCGCCACAAGGTGGAAATACCATATCATCCTCAAACCAATGGACAGGTTGAAGTGTCTACTAGAGAGATAAAGAGTGTATTGACCAAGACCGTAAATGCCACAAGAACTAATTGGGCAAAAAAGATAGATGATGCACTCTAGGCCTACAGAACTGCTTTTAAAACACCAATTGGTATGTCACCATATAAGTTGGTGTTCGGGAAAGCCTGCCACTTGCCAGTGGAACTTGAACATAGGGTTTGGTGGGTAATGAAACAACTAAATTTAGGCACAGAGGCAGCGGACACAACGAGAATCACATAATTTCATGAGCTCGACGAGTTTCGATATCTTGCTTTTGAGAGCACAAGGTTGTACAAGGAAAGAATGAAGAGGTTGCATGACAAGAACATTGTGGAGCAAAATTTCAACCCCGGGGACATGGTATTGCTCTATAACTCAAGATTAAGGCTGTTTCCGAGTAAGCTCAAGCAACAATGGTCTGGAACATTTTGATTGGTCGAAGTATTCTCTTCTGGGGCTGTAGAGATTGCCTCAAAGAATGACTCTCATACATTTAGAGTCAATGGGCAAAGATTGAAACTATATGTGGGCATGAATAAACCAAAGAAAGTGTCAAAGATCCACCTGACTGAACCTCAGAGGTCGAGCGAGCCTTAAATGTGCTTGTCTGTGTTGTGTCGTGACGTTAAATCAGGCGCTGCGTGGGAGGCAACCCATTAATTTGTTGTAATCATTATGCCACAAAATTAACTAAGGCGCTAGTTGGGAGGCAACCCAATGATAATAGTAGTTGTTAATTTTGAGTTTGGGAAGTACTAACCAATGCAGGTGAGCTTGGGTAGGTGACAAATCCATCGGAAGCAAAAAGAACATGTGAAAAAAATGAAAAACATTCGTGCCCAGGAGCACGCCCGCGCTACAGGCCACGCACATGGGCAAGTGTTCTGCCTCAGCTCCCAAACACTAGCACGACCGGGCTAGAAGTGCGACCGTGCTAGTGGCCACGCATATGGCCAAGTATTTTTCCTGGACTAGCGCGACCGCGCTCGTACCGTGCTACGACCGTGCTAGTCCCGCCCAACTGACCAGTCTTTTTCCCTTTAACTTAAAATTAGTTTTTATTTTATTTTTTATGTTAATTTCTTTTCCTTTATTCTATTCCCCCCCCCCCCCTCTCCCCATCTAATTAATTCCCCCTCTTCAATCCCAATTCCCCCAACGTTCAAGCAAAAAAAAAAAAAAAAGAACCCTAACCCCCATTTTCTTCAAAATTCCATCTTCTTCAAATTCCCAGCCCACCTTCCCCAAGTTTCAAGCCACGCTCTCCCCTACTATTCTTCACTTTCCCTCACATTCTCTCACTATAAGTATGAATTCTTTGTACCGTTTTTCTTTTTTTTTTTCTTTTTTTTTTTTCAAAATTTTCTTTTTTTTTTTTGTATTTATGTAGTTGTTTTCCTTCTTTTCTTTTCTTAGTAGAAATTTGTAGCATATGTTGTAGTGATAGTGGGTGGTAAGGTTGGTGGAGTGTAGCTTGACTTAGTATGTGATTTTGGGGACATTGTAGTGGTTTTGCGGTTGTAACATGTTTAAAATGGGGTGTGAGTATATGTTGCCCACAAGGTATTTGTTTAAATGCCTCAGTGAATATAATTGAGTAATCGTGACCAATTGTGCGCGTGAAGTCACAGTAACCGCATTGCATCACAATTTTTTTGTGCTATGCTAATGCTATTCCTTTTTCGAGGTACTATGGCTCCCTCTAAGAAATGACGCACCACAGGTGCCTCTTCCAGCAGTCAAGCTGGATCGTCCAGGGCGTGCTAGTCAGCTCCTTCTCGTCCCTTTGATGCCAACAGGTTCGTATCAGCAAAGGCTCAGGACCGCTCTGCGGATAAGGCCCCTAAAAAGCCGATACCGGAAAGGGGCATAGATATAGGATCGGTCCAGCTAGGCTGCCCTCACATGCATACTGAGCTAGTTAGGAGGGGGTTACAAACCTTCATTGACGAGCCGAGCGAGGGGAATGTGATGGTTGTCCGCGAGTTTTATGCCAATATGAAAGAACATGTGAATGGCATCGTAACTATGCGCAAAAGGGTGGCGGATGCCTCTGTAGAGGCTATACGGAGGATGTACCAGCTTCCCTCTCCCGTGGATCCTTATGAAGACGGATATGAAATATATGGCAGGTCACACATGCCGTGGGAGGTGTTCTTTAAAATAATCTGTGTACCCGGAAAGGAAGTTATATGGATGAAGTATGGTTAGAAGTTTCACTCTGCGGTGCTAACCTTTGAAGGAAAGTGCTGGTTATATGTTATCAACAACCGCCTGATCCCATCTTCCAACACCATGGAGGTAAATGGTCCTCGAGCGGCTCTGATTAGGTGCTTTATGACTGGCCACAACTTTGACGTGGCCAAAGTAATTCATGAGGATATGTTCATTCACTGTACGGTGAAAAGATATGAGTTCTTTTTCCCTTCCTTAGTTACTCGACTTTACTGGGCAGCTCGGGTGCCTAAAAATCTGGATGTGGATGGGAGAGTGCCAAGAGACCACAAGTTCCGAGCAGACAAGGTTACTACTGGTAAGGAGCCGCTGGCAGCAGGTGGTGATGATAGTGGTGAATCTGATGACTCTGAAGATACGGAGGCTGAGCATGAGGATGTGGAGGTGGAACCACAGGCCCATGAGCAAATTGCAGCAGTTGCAGCGCTGTCTGGGACTATAGCACTATTTGGAGCTGCTTGGGTTACCCGGTTCACAGCTTTGGAGTAGGAGGTGGCTGGATTGTGTGCCTCGGTCACTGACTTAGGTACATGTGTGCACACGGTGGCTGCCCAGCAGGTGAAATCGGAGAAGAAACTATTAGGCTGGCTGAGAGCTTTGGGTCGTGCTTGCAATTTGAACCCAGACATGGTCTCCGATCAAGAGTGATATTTCAGGGAAGTTCCTTTACATCACTGTTCTTTATTTTGTATGCCATGAGGACATGTCTTCCTTTTAAGTGTGGGGTAGGGGATACTTCAATGTATGTATGTATATGTAACAACTTAACTGTTTGATGTTTTTTGTTTTCTTGATTGGTTTTGGTGGTTTAGAGTTGTCACACCTCTTTTTTATGGCTTTATACCCCGCGAAGGGTATAATAAAAAGAGTTTTTCCAATTAAAGGACGGTCGGAACGGGATTAGTTATT
>MU721751.1:4003-47594 GCA_026770625.1 Nicotiana glauca
AGCTAGTGTCACATTAGATTCTAATTATAATGTGAGTTTTATTTTGATTGGAAAAGAATATATTTGACGGAGCGAAAAATATAGTTCTTCACTAAATTAACAAATAATCGGTGTTGAATTTTGACTGTGTTAAAGATAAATAGTATTTCATGTTCTTGTGCTTACCTGTAGTTTTTTTTAGCTATCCTTAGGATATGGTTGGACTTCATATATATATATATATATATATATATATATATATATAATAACTAGTTCTTGATTTAAAAAATGACAAATATAGCTAGTGTCTCATTAGATAACAATCATTACAATTTTTTTAATAGTAGAGTGATAGTTATTGTATCATTTTTTTTTAATTTAAGGAAGATAAGACAAAAAATCAGTGATTTAATTTTAGAGTGTCTTATGTATTTTAATTTCTCATTTTGTTGAGCAATTGTGAGTTATATGTTATGTATATCAACTTTTAATTTATTTTATTCTTGTAAAATCATAGGAACTTTTAATGTGCATTGTAGTAGTTTCTTTTATAAGTAATGTGCATCTTAATATTTTTGTGATCTTAATTTTTTCAATATTATTTCTATTTACTATCCAAGGTTATGGCACCAAGTAATCGATGGATGCAACCTGTTGATAACCGGCTTGACGAATCCTACTTAATTGGGTTGCAAATTATTTTGGATTATGCCTTTAGAAGAACAGGAGAATTATATGAAATACGATGCCTGTTTGTCAAATATTATAACACAATATTAGGAACACGTGAGACAGTCGAGATACATAATGGAGAAGTTCTGGGTGAGCCACAGTCGGAATGCGAAGTTGAAGATGATAATGAAGTAGATGATTATAAAGATGAGGATGAAATACATGAAATGCTGAGGGATTTGTATCCTAATCATGATGGAGGCACTGCTGATGTTGGTTACAATGATTTACTTGAAGAAGAACCAAATGTTGAAGCCAAGAAGTTTTACAGCCTATTGATAGATTTCGAGAAGCCACTATACCAAAGTTCGAAAATTTCAAAGCTTTTCACTTTGATTAAACTGCTTCACATCAAAAGTATGGGTCGTTGGAGCAACGATTCATTTACAATATTATTAAAAATATTGAAGGATGAGATGTTGCCCGATGGAGCGAATTTGCCAAATTCATATTATGAGGCAAAGAAGGTGATTCGGGACCTTGGGCTTTCCTACCAAAAATTTGATGCTTGTATAAATGATTGCATGCTATATTAGAAGGAAGATAATTTACTTGATTCCTGTAAAGTCTGTGGTGCATCCAGATGGAAAACAGATAAACATAGCGAGGAAGAAAAGAATAATAAGAATGATAAAAAAATAACATCAAAGATTTTACGTTATTTTCCATTGAAGCCTAGGCTTCAAAGGTTGTATATGTCTGCAAATACATCTTCTCTAATGAGATGACATAATGATAAAATGGTTGATTATGGAAAAATGCGGCATCCAGCTGATTCAATGGCATGGAAATTATTTGATGAACTTCATCCCTCATTTGCGGCTGAGCCTCATAATATTCGACTTGGACTTGCTAGTGATGGATTCCAGTCATTTTGGAATTCAAAAACCTCATATAGTATTTGGCATGTGGTACTTATTTCTTATAAGTTACCACCTTGGTTGTGTATGAAACACGAAAATTTCATTATGTGCATGCTTACACCTGGTCCAGATAGTCCAGGAGATGCAATTGACATATATCTTCAACCCTTGATAGAGGAGTTGAATGAGATATGGGAAATTGTTGTTGAGACCTTTGATGCATCAACCAAACATAATTTTAAGTTACATGATTCTTTGTTATGGACCACAAATGACTTTTCAGCATATGCAAATTCATCTGGATGGAGTACAAATGGTAAATTGGCATGCCCATATTGTAATAAATACACTTCCTCAATCAGACTGCAGAATAGTAAGAAACAATATTTTATGGGTCATCGGCGTTACCTTCCTCTTAATCACAAATGGAGGAATGATAAGGAGTCATTTGATGGCACAAAAGAGAAAAGCTCCCACCAGAAATGCATTCTGGTATTTAGATACTTAATCAATTGCAAGATCTTAAAGGGTTACAGTTAACAAAGGATCCAAAGAAAAGAACCAAGATATCACATGATGTTCGAAAAGATAACTAGAATAAAAAGAGTATCTTTTTTGAACTTCCATATTGGAAATAACTCTTGTTGCGACATAATTTGGATGTTATGCATATTGGAAAAAATATATGTAATAATATTTTGGGGACGATCATGAATGCCAAAGGAAAGACCAAGGACACCATTAAAACTCGACTCGATTTGCAAGAAATGAACATGAGGCCGGAATTGCACCCAATCAGAAAAGGAAAAAAATATGAAGTTCCAACTGCATGTTACATATTATCTCCCCAAGAAACTAACGGTGTCAAGAAGTAGACTAAAGTTATCCACTTTTATAAACATAAAGGATATTTTATATTCAGTTGTATAAAAAAGGGACAAAAATAGTTGTATACCCATACTTAAGGGACTATCTAAGTTTATTCCTCTTAAAATTTGCAAAGTCATCTATTTATCATTTCTTTCACTAAATTTTGTTGTCTGGGTGGGGGAAGCAAGTCGGTTGTATCTTAATCATTGTTGAGACTAGACTCTTTTTGAAAACTTGAGTATCTATACATCTATTATATATAGTTTTTCTACCTGAAATTTCTTATTTTTTCAACAGGTTGTGGATATCGAAGTTTACGAGAAAGCCAATTTTTGACGACATACAGATCAACCATAATTTTGCTGGAAATTTCAAGAAAATTTTACATTACAATCGAGGGATATTATTAGTATATATAGTTTTTTGCAAAATGTTTATGAACAAAATATTGTGACTAGCTTAAATCATTAATGTACGATTCAACTAATTAACTGATGTTGATCATTTTTTATATTATTTTATAAAAGCAACATTATCTATATATTAATATTTCTGATTTTTTAGTCGCAAGCTAAATGCGATTTAGGGACTTGTAACTTGTTTCTTTAGGGACCAGCTTTAAACTTCTCTGCATAGATATAACGGCCAGCTTCTAACTGGTCGTGAAATATTTTAATGACCATATTTAAACTAGCTGCAAAAATATTTTAAGAACCAGAAATTTAGTCCCTAAAGTATTCAAATAAGCACCAGAAACATGGTCCTTAAAACACATTTAACGGCCAGTTTTAAATTGGCCGCACAACTGGTTTAGCGACCAGCACACTATCTCGTCCTTAATAACCTTTAGCGACGGAAGCTATAAGGACCAGATTAACTATCCGCTATTGAGCATTTGCGACCAATTCCGTACTTTTAGGGACCAGTTTTCCTTCGCTATTGAGCATTTCTCCTGTAGTGACAAGTCTCAACTATCGTTTTACCTCTTAATTCCACCACCAACTTGCTCGTATATGACCACAAGTTACTTAATAATATTAATAAGTTCTAAATGAATCAATTCTAATGCATGAAAATAATTTTTCTAAAGTTTTTCCCAAAAATTCAAAAATCAACCTCGAGCCCGCTTGGTCCAAACCCGAAATTCGGACCAAAACCCGATAACCCATACACCTCTGAGACTGGATATATAATTGGTTTTGGAATCAGACCTCAATTTGAGGTCTAAATCCCCAAATTTTAATATTCTTAGGTTTTTTCAAAAATTTCTAATTCCACCATGAAAACCCTAGATTCTAGGATAAAACCTTGTAAAATGAAGTTAAGGAGTAAAGAAAATGAGTTAGAAATCACTTACTAATGTTTTGGAGAAGAAAGTATGTTGAAAAATCGCCTCTTACGTTTTTTGGGTTTTGAAAAATAAAAAATAACTGAAAGTCCTATTAAATATACCCCTCTCATACCCTCTCTGTGGATCGCACAAAAAGGATTGCAGCCGCGGAGCTCACCGCGGAGAATGTTGACTGCAGTAACATACTTTAGTATTTTGGCCATAACTTTCTTTACTGATGTCCAAATGGTGATTTATTTAGCTTATTCTAAACTAGACATGAAGGGCTACAATTTTCGTTTTTGAATCATCTCAAAATTCCTTGTAGATCAAACGATATAGGCTTCTGAAGTCAGACCAGTGAACCTGTGGATTCTTCCTCACCGCGGACCGCACAAAATCGAGTGCGGTCGCAAAGTCCCCACCGCGGACTACACAAAATCATTTACGGCCGCAAAGGCCCCTCTGCGATCGCACAAAATCATTGCGGACCGCATAGGCGAGTTCAGAGATCTACAACAGCTATGTTTTTAAGTCTAAAACATCTCGGAACCTATCCGAAACTAACCCGAACCCTCGGGATTCCAAACCAAATATGCATACTAACTCAAAAACATCATATGGACCTACTCATGTAATCAAATCATCAAAATAACATGTAAAACCATGAATTAAACCTCAAAACTCATCATTTTCATCAAGAACACTTAAAGTTCATAACTCTTCAATCGGAAGTCCAACTCACGTCAAATAAACTCCATTTTACCAAATTTCACAGCTATCATTTAAACACTATAATAAGTTTGTACCGAGCTCCGGAACCAAAATATGGATCCGATACCAATGGTTTTAAACATTAAATATTTTCTTCATTCTTAGATAATTCAGCAAAATAATTTTCTTTCAAAAATTGATTTCTAAGGCTCGGGACATCAAAATTCATTTTCGGGCATATGCCCAAGTCCCATATTTTACTGCGGACCTTCCGAGATCGTCGGAACAAATATCTGAGTCTGTTTGCTCAAAATATGAACCAAAGTCAACCATAATTAAATTTTAACTCTAGAAATTTCTATTTCTCTTATTTTCACATAAAAGGCTTTCCGGATATAGGTCCGGACCACGCATGCAAATTGAGGTGAGGTAAAAAGGAGGTTTTTAGACCTCGGAATACTGAATTTGTTTCTAATTTAGAACTTTTGGGTCATCACATGTAATTACTAGGATAGTAATTACACAGCCTAGTAATTATATAATTGTGTATTTACGATGACCTGTTTGTTTGTCATAGTATAATTACAGTATAATTACAACTTTATTAGTTGGTCGTACAAGTATAATTACACAGTTAGATTAAATTTTAAATGAAGTAGTTACCAAAACTTAAAAGTTAATATAATATATATATGCCTATAAATTTTTATAAGTAAAAATGATATTATATTTGGTATTTAAGATGTATATTTTTCGTGAATATACATTAATTAGTAATCATATATTTATAACTAATATTATAAAAATATTTATATATTTTCAAATTAATAATAGTTATTTTAGATACTGACAAAACTAAAAATATATGTTTTGTAAGAACATCAAGGAATTCGTGTTTGATAAAATAAATTAATATATATATATAAATATAATATCATAACATTATTCAAATATTTGACAAAACTAATCTATTAGTTCTAGCTAAAAAATAAATAACATGCAATGTGAGCCAATACTTTTCAAGTAAATTGGAACCATGAATATAACACAATTCAAAATCAAAATAAATAAGTAATAGTTTAACACATGTCAAATTCCAATATAATAATAATAAGTTTCACTACAACTTAAGATTTGAAAACATAATAAGTTTACAATCACATTCAATAACAAAATTCTACTTTAATTGTGTCACTCGTTATATGCCAAGTTTGTTAATGACTCATTATTTTTAATATTAGGAGGTGTAATAGAATAATAAAATAAATAAAATATAAGCAATTACATGGAATTTCAAGAAGTAACGGTAGAGAAATAAACAATAAATAATGTACAAAGAAAAATATATTTTTAAATTTCAAAAAAAAAAAGTAAAAAAAAAATCTAAAAATTGAAAAAAATATAGAAATAAAAAGTTATAAAGAAAATAAATTAAAATAAAAACATAAAGGAAAAAAGGTAACCTTGTAATTATACAGTGTAATTACCTCCAATTCTCACCTCCTCCTTGAGAATTGGAGAGTTTAATTACACCCTTCCAATTACACCCAATTTCATGCTGACCAAGTAATTACTTGAACAAACAAACATGTCAAACTGTATAATTACACCCAAATCCAATTCCTAGGTGACTTTCCAAACATGATCTTAAAAAAAGAATTTTGATGCAATTGTTGTCTTATAAATATTTTGTTTTAGAGTCGTTTTGATAAATAGGCATACTTCTTATCTTAAATTTGGACAAGAATATTTTAAAGATGTTTACTAATTTTGGTGCTACTCGGTCTAACTGTATAATGCTTTTCATGATCAATTTAGGGATCGAAGCTAAATAATTTTTTATCGATAAACTGCAGAAATATTTTGCGAAAAATTAGTAGCTAAGTAGGAAAGCAATAATTTCAAGATTTGGATTTTACTTTGAATGGTTTGAAAATTCATACTGCTAACAGTGATTTGGAGCAATTGCGACATATGTATTAACTTTACTTCTCCGTATATATTGGGACCATATTTGGGGAAAGTTAACTAATAAAATATCAATTCAATATGTTTAAAACATTAATAGCATAATACGAGCACGTCATTCTTAGAGTCGGGCTAGCCCAGCCCAGCCCACGTGGGCTTAAGCAATTGAGGGGCTGGGCTGGGCTGGGCTAGCCCATCATTTTGATGGGCCTTATAATGATCAGCCCACCCCAGCCCTACGTAGGCTGCGGGCCCCCACAGGCCGGCCCATCATTTTTTTAAAATATAATTTTATATTTTATCTTTAAGTTCTAACAAAAAAAAGGATAATTATTCAAAACTTAAAAAAATCTTATTGGAAAATTTTCACAAAACTTAATTTTTATGTTATTCCAATATATTATAGTAAACACTAAAAAAATAAAAGACAAGACCATTTCATTCACTAAAAGTCAAAACTTAAAGCAAACTATTCAATAGAACGCCAATAATGCTTATGGGATATCCAACGCATGATTTTCATTAAACACATTTGAATCCGCTTGTTAGAAGGTTGTTTTAACATCTTCACTTTCATCTACATTTACAATTCGTTTGCAATATTAATTAGTTAAATATCAAGAATAATTAAAATTTTAAAACTAATTAACGTTTCAAGACTTTGATCTTTTAATATGATGAACTTAAAACTTAAAGCTTGGGATACTCTTCTTATTATTTTTTATCATATAAATTTTTATTTTATATATTTTAAATATATATATTTTTATTAGGCCCACGGGCCGGCCCGGCCCAGCCTCACGGGCCACATGCTTACTCGGGTCGGGCTTAACTGGGCTCAAAAAATACTAGCCCAACCCTACTAAATTACGGGCTGGGCTGGGCCGGCCCAACGGGCCAAACCCATATTGACGGCTCTAGTCATTCTTATGCGTACATGACTCTAAGATTAACATAGTATAGATTGTTACAAAAAGATTAAAGAACCTTCAAACTAATTAAATCATATAGAATTGCACATATATGGTTTTTGCAAAAGATTAATTAACAATTTAAAAGAAATTTCCAACTAAATATGTAAAACGATTTTAGCAAAACGCAACATCAAATGATAAGCTTATGCCACAATAATAAATTATTTTCTCTAGTCGTCAAATGTTGATTGTCTTCAAACTTGTACGGAGATAAGGAACTGTCACGAATCCAACCCTGGTCGTGATGGCGCCCAACACATTGCTAGGCAAGCCTGACCATTTAACAACCTTAACCCATTCCTTGCACAGTTCCTGACTAATTAACACAGGTAATTTACTAAGTCATAACGCTTTAAAACCTAAAACAAGAGTTAAACATGAGGAAATCGAACAACAACCCAACTACATAGCCCAAAGGAACAAGTGTCACAAGTCTGAGCCTCTAATACAAGTTTATCAACCTAATACATGTCACTCTAGCGAATACGAAAGTAAAAACAAGGATAGAAGGGATAGATCATGGCTGTGAACGCCATGCAGCTACCTCGATGTTCCCAGATATGCGCTGCTCAACAGAGAATCCTCACTCAGCCTCAGATGCACCTGGATCTGCACGCAAGGTGCAGGGAGTAATATGAGTACTCCGACCCAGTGAGTAATAAACATAAATAATGGCTGAGAATTGAAATCATAGAAAAGCACAGAGTAATCTATAATTCGGCAGTTTAAAACAAATGGAATAAAATCAGTAAAACAATGAAGTCGAAATGTAGAAATGCTACAGCAAATGAGCAATTAAGTGACAGATATAGAAAGAAAATCAACACATAATATGGTACCCTCTAATACCAGCTGCGACGTGCAGCCCGATCCATTTATTTATTATCGATGACACTCACTGGAGGTGTGCAGACTCCGCGAGGGTCCCCTTACGACCCAAGCGCAATAACAAGTCATCTCGTGGCATCAACTAGGCCCTCGGCCTCATACCCATATCAGTGTAATACTGCTGCGGTACACAGCCCGATCCATACTCAGTCCAAAAATCACATAAGCCCCTCGTACAACAGTAAAATAGAAAAGTTTAGCCCAAATGACGTTAGAAATATCATTTAAGGTCAAATTTGAGTAAAAGTGGCTGAGTTTGTAAAACAGTATCAAACAATAGGACTGAGTTCAAGCAATATGTCAAAATAATGAGGAAACACTGATAGCAACCCCTGAAGGGTTCAAATAGTTGGCACGAAACCCAATTATGACAATTAGTCCAAATAATAATAATATCAAATAAGCTTCAATCAATTACGCGGTAAAACATCACTCGGGACGGACTAAGTCTCAATTCCAAATAGTAAACGACCCTGAGCTTATCATCAAACATGTGTCTCACCTCAATATAGCATTACGATGTGCAAATCGGGGGTTTCAAACTCTCAAGACATCATTTACATTCATTACTCACCTCAATCTACACCGTCTCCCATACAAAGCCTCATACGGTGCCATCTGAATGTTGGATTAATAGCTGTTATTGTAGGAAAACTCTGCAAGCGGTAGAAACTGATCCCATGACCCTCCGAAATTAATAACACAGGCACATAGCATATCCTCTAGTATCTGAATGGTGCGCTCGGACTGCCCATCCGTCTGAGGGTGAAACGTTGTGCTCAACTGCACCTAAGTGCCCAACTCTCGCTGAACCGACTTCCAAAACTGGGAAGTAAACTGAGTGCCCCGATCTGATATGATGGAAATTGGGACACCATGCAACCGTACAATCTCCCGAATATATAACTCTGCCAGCCGTTCTGAAGAATAAGTAGTACAGATAGGAATAAATTACGCGGACTTGGTCAGCCTTCAGATATGAATCAAAGTCCGTGGTAGTCCGGTAACAAAATCCATAGTAATCCTCTCCCACTTCCACTCGGGAATAACCATCTGCTGATGCAATCCACCCGGTCTCTGATACTCATATTTCACCTTCTGACAATTGAGACACCAAGCTACAAACTCCATAATATCCTTCTTCATCCTCCGCCACCAATAGTACTGTCTAAGATCCTGATACATCTTCGGGGCACCAGGATGAATGGAATACCGTGAGCTATGGGCCTACTCCAATATCAACTCTCGAAGCCCATCCACATTGGGCACGCAAATCCGGCCCTGCATCCTCATCACACCATCATCATCAATGGTCACATCTCTGGCATCATCATACTGAACCTTGTCCTTAAGGACAAGCAAATGCGGATCATCATACTGGCGCTCTCTGATGTGATCATATAAAGAAGATCGAGAAACCACACAAGCTAACACCCGGCTGGCCTCCGAAATATCTAGTCTCACAAACTGATTGGCCAAGGCCTAAACATCGACTGCAAATGTCCTCTCCTCAACTAGAATGTACGCCATGCTCCCCATACTCACTGCCTTTCGGCTCAAAGCATCGGCCACTACACTGGCCTTTTTCGAATGATACAGAATAGTTATACCATAATCCTTAAGCAACTCTAGCCACCTTAGCTGCCTCAAATTAAGGTCTTTTTGCTTGAACAAATGCTGAAGACTGCAATGATCAGTGAATACCTCACAAGATACGCCATACAAGTAGTGCCGCCAAATCTTCAATGAATGAACTATAGCGGCCAACACTAAATCACGAATAGGGTAGTTCTTCTCATGGGGCTTCAAATGACGAGAAGTATAAGCAATAACTCTACCCTCATGCATTAATACATAATCAATCCCAACTCGCGAAGCATCACAATATACGGTATATGAACCTGAAGCTGATGGCAAGACCAATACGGGAGTTGTGGTCAAAGCTGTCTTGAGCTTCTGAAAGCTCTCCTCGCACTCGTCCGACCATGCAAACGGAGCACCCTTTATGAGTCAATTAGGTCAAGGGCGATGCAATAGAGGAAAAACCCTAAACAAACCGGCGATAATAACCTGCCAAACCAAGGAATCTACGAATCGCTGTGGCTGAGGATGGTCTAGGCCAACTCTGAACCGCCTCTATCTTCTTTGGATCAACCTAAATACCCTCGCTGGATACCATGTGTCCCAAAAAAGCCACTAAACCGAGCCAAAACTCACACTTGGAGAACTTTGCATAAAGCCTCTCCTCCCTCAATCTTTGCAATACCACTCGCAAATGTTATGCGTGCTCCTCCTGACCCCGCTAGTATACCAGAATATCATCAATGAACACGATAACAAACGAATCTAGATAAGGCCGAAATATATTGTTCATCAGATGCATGAACGTTGTTGGGGCATTGATCAACCCGAAAGACATGACAAGAAACTTATAGTGACCATATCTAGTCCTGAAAGCAATCTTATGAATATCCGAATCCCTGATCTTCAACTGGTGATAACCCGAACGGAGATCAATCTTGGAAAACACCCTCGCTCCCTAAAGCTGGTCAAATAAATCATCAATGTGAGGCAGGGGATACTTGTTCATGAACAATTGCCTATAATAGATGCACATTCTCATTGTACCATCCTTCTTCTTCACAAAAAGAACTGGCGCACCCCAAGGTGACACACTAGACCAAATTAACCCCTTATCTAGGAGTTCCTGAAGCTGCTCCTTCAATTCTTTCAACTCCGCTGGTGCCATATGATATGGCGGAATAGAGATGGGTTGAGTGCCCGACACCAGATCAATACCAAAATCAATATCCCTATCCGGTGGCATGCCCGGTAGGTCTGCAGGAAATACATCGGTAAAATCCCTCACGACTGGAACAGAATCAATGCTAGGAGTTTCAGATCCAACATCCCGCACAAAGGCTAAATATAACAGACAAACCTTCCCAACCATACGCGGGGCCTTCAAGAAAGATATCACTCTACTCGGAACATAATCAGTCACACCACGCCACTCGATCCACGGTACACCCGGCATACCCAAAGTGACTATCTTAGCATGATAGTCTAGAATGGCATGACACGGAGATAACCAATCCATGCCCAAAATAACATTAAAGTCCACCATGCTCAATAGCAATCGATCAACTCGGGTCTCCAGACCCCCAATAATCACAACACATGACCGACACACATGGTCCATAACAACAGTATCGCCCACCAGAGTAGACATATGAACAGGTAAACAAATAGACTCCTGGGGCATACCCAAATAACGAACAAAATATGAAGGCACCTATGAATAGGTAGAACCGGGATCAAATAATACAGAGGCATCTTTGTGGTAGACTGAAACAATACCTGTAATGACAGCCTCTGAAGCAATGGCATCTATCCTGCATGGAATAGCATAAAAACGAGCATGGTCGTTGCCTGATCGACCTCCACCTCTGGGGCGACCCTTGGCTGCCTGACCTCCACCCCTGGCTGGCTGGGAGGGTGATGAATTAACTGGTGTAGAAGTTGAGGGCTGATCCTTCTGCTGAGACTGACCACCATGAAGTCGAGGACACTGCCTCCTCATATTCCCAAACTCTCCGCACTCATAACCCGGTGCTAGAGATGGGGATTGAATGGAACCCCTCGCACCGGAGTGGCTAGCAGATGCACTCGGCGCAGAAGAACCCTGAGCTGATGGGGCATGCAATGAGCTCTAAGCTGGGAGGGCGCTGAGTGAAGACTGGCCCTGTTGAGACCCATGATAACCACGGCCTGAAGATGCCCCACAATACTCTAGACAGGCCAACTGAGCAGGCCTGAAAGAACGACCTCTACCATGCTGGAACTGGCACCTCGAAGGAGCACCACTATAACTGCCCGATCCACGAGACCTTTTGGACTCCCTCTCCTCTCGTTCTCGACGGCGAACTAACTCGATCTCATGAGCGATATCCACTAACTCCTCAAACATAGCACCCAATACTCTCTCTCTAGTCATCAGAATACTGAGATGGTAGCTAAGGCCATCCATAAATCTCCTGATCCTCTCACGATCTGACGGAATAATCCAAATAGCATGACGGGCCAACTGTGAAAACCTCATCTCGTACTAGGTCATAGTCATATCCCCCTACGTCAACCACTCAAATTGTCTACGCAACTCCTCTCTGCGGGACTGCGGTACATATTTCTCCAGGAAGAGAGCGGAGAACTGCTGCCAAGAAAAGGGTGCTACACCAACAGGCCTACGCCTCTCAAAATCCTCCCACAAGTAAAAGCAGCCCCCGAGAACTGGAAGGTGGTAAATTCCACACAACTCGACTCAAGAATCCCTGTTGTACGGAGCATACCCTGACACTTGTCAAGAAAACCCTGGGCATCCTCGCCCTCAGCATCACTGAATGTCAGAGGTTGGATCCTACCAAACCTCTCAAGACGATGTTACTCATCGTCTGTCATAGTTGGAACCACGAAGTCCTAAACTGGTGCAACCGGCTGAGCTGGAGGTACATCCAGCATCTGAAATCCCTGCACTACCTGCTCAGGTGTGCGAGTAGTTGGGGTCTGATTTCCACCCCCGACTCGTGAAGTAGTTGCTGCTGTGGTGGCTGAAACTGCCTGAGCTAGGCCAGTGCAAACTAATAAGATCTGTGTCAAGGCCTCCTGAAGACCCAGAACCATGATAGGCACAGCTGGTTCCTGAACAGGTACTGTTGGTGTATCCACAGCTGTAGCCCGATCTTGAGCTAAGGCAACTGGTGGATCAACAGGTATTGCCCCGGCTGCTCTGCCTCTGCTACAACCACGATCGCGTCCACGGCCTCTAGTGGCCTCAGTGGGTGGTACTGGAGGTCGTCCTCCTTCTCCAGTAGCGCGAGTCCTCACCATTTGTGAGATAATAGAATAAAGAGAAGTTTAGTACTTGAATCAACAAGTTCGCACGACAAGAATTTCAAGAAGATGAAGTTTTTCCTAAAGGTTCTGCAGCCTCTCGAGGATAAATACAGACGTCTCCATACCGATCCATGAGACTCAACTAAACCAGCTCATGACTTGCGAGACCAAGTAACCTAGGATCTGATACCAACTTGTCACGACCCCAACCCCGATCGTGATGACGTCCAACACACTACTAGGCAAGCCCGACATTTAACAACCTTAACCCATTCCTTGCACAGTTTATGATCAATTAAAACAGATAATTTACTAAGTCATAATACTTTGAAACCTGAAACAAGAGTTAAACATGCGGAAATCGAACAACAATCCAACTACATAGCCCAAAGGATCACGTGTCACAAAAATGAGCCTCTAATATAGGTTTATCAACCTAATACATGTCACTCTAGGGAATACAAAAGTAAAAACAAGGATAGAAGGGAGAGATCAAGGCTGTGAACGCCATGCAGCTACCTCGATGTTCCCAGAAATGCGCTGCTCAACAGAGAATCCTCACTCAGCCTTAAATGCACCTGGATCTGCACGCAAGGTGCAGGGAGTAATGTGAGTACTCCAACCCAGTGAGTAATAAACATAAATAATGGCTGAGAATAAAAATCATAGAAAAGCACAGAGTAATCTATAATTCGGCAGTTTAAAATAAATGGAATAAAATTAGTAAAACAATGAAGTCGAAATGTAGAAATGCTACAGCAAATGAGCATTTAAGTGATAGATATAGAAAGAAAATCAACACATAATATGGTACCCTCTAGTACCCGCTACGGCGTGCAGCCCGATCCGTTATTTATCGTTGATGGCGCTCACTAGGGGTGTGCAGACTCCGGGAGGGGCCCCTTACGGCCCAAGCACAATAACAAGTCGTCTCATGGCATCAACTAGGCCCTCGACCTTATACTCATATCAATGTAATACTGCTGCGACACGCAGCCCGATCCATACTCTGTCCAGAAATCACATAAGCCCCTCGGGCAACAGTAAAATAGAACTTTTTAGCCCAAACATCGTTAGAAATATCATTTAAGTTCAAATTTGAGTAAAAGTGGATGCCTTTGTAAAACAGTATTAAATAATAGGACTGAGTTCAAGCATGATGTCAAAATAGTGAGGAAACAGTGATATCAACCCCTGAAAGGTTCAAATAGTTGGCACGAAGCCCAATTATGACATTAATCCAAATAATAATAATATCAAATAAGCTTCAATTAATTTCGCGGTAAAACATCACTCGGTACGGACTAAGTCCCAATTCCCAATAGTAAACGACTCCGCGCTCATCATCAATCACGTGTCTCACCTCAATATAGCACTACGATGTGCAAATCCGGGGTTTCAAACCCTCAGGACGTTATTTACATTTATTACTCACCTCAAATCGGCCAAAAGTCTAGCTCGCTATGACCTTGCCTCTTAAATCGACCTTCTCGCACGCTGAATCTGACAAAAATCACAACGAATACGTTACAATAGGCTAAGGGAACAAGACCCAAGCGAAAACAATTGAAAAATATTAAAAATTCCAAAATTGGCAAGACCCGAGCCCCGGGTCCACTTCTCAAAACTCAAAAATCTTTACACCAACGGGTTCCTTATCTCGCCACGAGTTCACACATATCAAAAACACAAGAATCGGAGTCCATTTGACCCCTCAAATCCCTAGTCTTAGCTCTCTTAAGTTTAAGCCCTAAACCACCATTTTTAGTCCATGGTTTCTTAAATTTTCAGTCTAAATTCATGAAATAACACCATAGGATTGTGTTTTGAGTCAAAAACCCTTACCTTATCGAAGCTCCTTGAAATCCCCTTTCAAAATCGCTCAAAATTCACCAAGTACGAGTTAAAAATGAACAACACTTAAAATATTCATGAAGAAGAAGCATATATACATCTGCCCAGTCGAAACCGCACCTGCGGTCCCAAAATCTGCTTCTGCGGTCTTATCCTCCGCATCTGCGGAAATTCACTAAAAGCCACAATTCTGCACTGCTGTCAATTAGTCACATCTGCGACTCCGCAGATACGGTTCCCGACTCCTCATCTGCGGTTCCTGATGCGCCTTCATACGAATACATCTGCACCCTTCTCTTCTGTATCTGCAAAACCGCAGGTGCAAAAATACTTGGAGCAACAGAAAAATCGACAACAACACATAGCTCACAACTCCCCGTTAGCCATTCGAAATCACCCCGAGGCCCCCAGGACCTCAACTAAAAGCACCAACACGTCCTAAAACCACATTCAAACTGGTTCCAATTATCAAAATATCTCAAACAACGCTAAAACCATCAATTCTCATCGAATTCAAGCCTAAGTTCTTCAAAAAATTTCGAAACACACATTCGATCAAAGACCTAACCAAATCACCTCCGAATGACCTGAAATTTTACACATACATACCAAATCACCTAACGAAGCTACATTAACTCTCAGAATTCCATTCCGTCCCTCGGATCAAAATCTCACCCTTCAACCGGAAATCGCCAAAATACTAACATCGCCAATTCAAGCCTAATTCTGCATCGAACCTCTAAAACCACTTTTGATCACACCCCTAAGTCATAAATCATCCCCCGAAGCTAACCGAATCATCGGAATTCATATCCGAGCCCTCAACACATAAGTCAACATCCAGTTAACTTTTCCAAACTAAGCCTTCCTTAAAGAGACTAAGTGTCTCATTTCCTTCTAAAATCAATCCAAACTAACTCAATCACACAAGACACTGATAGTGAAGCATAAAGAAGCAGAAAATGGGGAAAACGGAGCGGTGACTCATGAGACGATGGGTCGAGTCATTATAGGAACCAATTGCTCCAAGGAAATCGACTATGTTATATTAGTTTAGCCTGTGTCAATTTTAAGAGATAATTCTATCCATGGTCATTGAACTTTTATGTTTGTTACCCAAAGTCACTTTTCTTTTTTTGGTTACGTAAAAATTATTCAACTTTGTGTTCATTACTCAAAAGTTACTTTTCTTTCTTTTGTTACACAAAAATCATTTTACTTTGCTCTAGTTATCGCAAAAGTTATATTTTTACTTGAAAATCCTATTATACCCTTGATATTATATAAACCTTCATAATTATGTAATACCGTCTATATTATATATTATATATATATATTATATTTTTGATTATGTATTTTATTTATAAATAAAATAAGTTCATACTATTTTATTTATTATTTTTATAATATATTCGTATATTTAATTTTTTTCTTAACGTTAATTTTCAAATGTATTAGTAGTGTCTTTATATTTGTCAGTAACTTTAATGTACATTAGTAGAGAAATAAATCGGCAAGTACATTTTCGTGAGAAAATTCGCAGGTAAACAAACAAAGAAAATGAGGAAAAAATCATATGTAATCTGAAGGAAAATCCCTAAGTAATTCGGGAAATTACATTACTAGAAATTCGGGAAAAACCGTCCAAAAAATTGACCAAAGTTGGTCAGTCATAGCCAATAACCGTCCAAAACGCGACCATTAACGTGTGGTCAGTACTTTGAAGGTCGGAAGGCCATACCCACCAAAGTTGGTTGAAAATTACTGACTAAATTTGGTCGGTCAATTAAATTCAAAAAACAAAAAAGAATTGCTGAAAAAAAGTTATTTTATAAGGCTACTAATATATCTTGAAAATTAAAGTTAAGAAAAAATATACGAATATATTATAAAAATAATAAATAAAATAATATTAAGTTATTTTATTTATAAATAGTAATAGTGTTTGCCTAATACCTTTTGCTTATAGTGGCGGTAGTGCACGATGTGAAAGTAAGGTCATGTCCTCGGGTGAGGTCCAGGGGTAGGAATGGGGTAAGAAAGCCTCTAGACTGAGAATAGGGTCTTGGAACATTGGGACGTTGATAGAGAAGTTTATAGAGTTAGGTAAGATTCTTCAGAAGAGGAAGATCAACATAGCGTGTGTCTAGGAGACTAGATGGAAGGGTACTAGCGCACGAGATGTAGACGGGTTTAAACTATGGTACCCTGGAGTCTAAAGGTTTCAAACGGAGTAGAACCAAGACAGAATACTTGGAATGCAAATTCAGTGACGGATCCATAATGCAGATGTAGAGGTTAAGCTTGATGCTCAAGTTATCCTCAAGAGAGCGAGTTTTAAGTATCTCGGGTCTATTATCCAGGAACGGGGAGATTGACGAAGATGTCGCACATCGCATCGGAGCGGGATGGATGAAGTGGAGGCTCGCTTCCGGTATTTTGTGTAATAGAAATGTGCCGCTAAGACTTAAGGGTAAGTTTTATCGAGTGGTGGTTCGACCGGCTATGTTGTATGGGGCTGAGTGTTGGCCAGTCAAGAACTCCTATCTGCAGAAGATGAGAGTAGCAGAGATGAGGATGTTGAGATGGATGTGTAGGTGTACCAGGAGAGATAGGATTAAGAATGAAGCTATCCGGGATAGAATGGGAGTAGCCTTTATGGAGGACAAGATGCGGGAGTCGAGGCTGAGATGGTTCGGACATGCTAATAGAAGAAGAATTGATGCTTCTGTCAGGAGGTGTGAGAGGTTGGCTATGGAGAGTTTGAGAAGAGCTCGAGGTAGGTCTAAGAAGTACTGGAGAGAGATGATTAGACACGATATGGCGCTGCTTCAGCTCACTGAGGACACGACCCTTGATATGAGGTTGTGGAGGTCGATGATTAAGGTAGAAGGTTAGTAGGTAGTTTATAGTTATTCACTGTTAGTCTTAGTAGCATGCATGTCCCTTCGTATTCTTAGATTCCTATTACGTTATGTGGTTGTATTTGTCTCAAGCATTGTATTCCCTGCTGCTATTATTTGGTTCTACTTATCCTTTATTCCCCCCTCCCCTTTTTTTTCTCTTCTTCTTGTTCTTCCTGAGACGAGGGTCTATTGGAAACAGTCTCTCTACCTGCATTAGGTAGGGGTAAGGTCTAGGTACAAACTACCCTCCCCAGACCCCACCTGTTGGGATTAAACTGGGTTTGTTGTTGTTGTTGTATTTATAAATAAAATACATATTTAAAAATATATTATATAGTATATAATATAGAAAGTATTACATAAATATGATAACATCAAGGGCATAATATACTTTTCGAGTAAAAATGTGTCTTTTGTGATAACTAGGGCAAAGTAAATTGATTTTTGTGTAACAAAAGAAAGAAAAACGATTTTTGTGTAATGAACACAAAGTTAAATGATTTTTACATAACCAAAAAAAATAAAATGACTTTTGGGTAACAAACACAAAAGTTCAATGACCATGGATAAAATTAACTCTTAGTTTTAAGGTTGGATATTTCCCTACGCATACGAAGAGCACATGCATTAGGAAAACCATATATATATATATATATATATATATATATATATATATATGAGTCTATCTTTTGTGATAAAACCTTGTTCAAATTCTCAGACTTCAAAAGAGAAAGACCAAACAAGGATCTAATTGGTTTCTTTGACAACAGTATAAAACATTAATTGGTTGCACCCAACAATTGTCTTTATGAAAAAGCAGATTATTAATTAGGGGTTTAATTTATGAGGAAACACACATCAGTGATTGCATTTTTTACCCAAAAAGCAGTGCATCCATGGGATTACTGAAGGGAATTCTATAGCTATAGCCAGCCACGTCCATACTGTAAGTTGAATGAGAATTAGTCTCTCCATGCACACCTCACGTAAATCAGTTGGTATTAGGTGGGTTGTTACAAACCATGGGACCTCTCGTGCATGTAATATTCATTTTTCTATTTGACTCGTTATACTTAAGACTATGTCTTCTTCTCAACTGCTCTCTCTTTTTCCCTCTTACTAGCAGTGACCAATTTCTCTATTTAAGACCTCAACTTTCACTCTCACCTTATTAACTTAACAACCATATATAACTTGCCATAAAAAATTTAGGTATAAAATGGCTTCCTTCTACTTAGCTTCTTTCTGCCTAATGGTACTGAGTTTTTCAGTAACATTTGTAAATAGTGTTCCCAACAAGTCCAAGGAAACATGCATTAATGATGCAACCATCGTGTTAAGTTTTGGTTTGTACCAAAACAGCTGCCCAGAAGCTGAAGCTATCATATATTCATGGGTGGAAAGAGCAGTGTCTCAAGACCCTAGAATGGCTGCTTCTTTGCTTCGTCTTCATTTCCACGACTGCTTCGTTAATGCAAGTCCACTTTTTCTTTTTTCTTTTTATTTGAATAGTATAATATTTTTTATGTTAAATAATACTCCAAATGTAAAAGTATTTCAGGGATGTGATGCATCAGTACTGCTGGACGATACCCCTAATTTTACTGGAGAGAAAACAGCTGCCCCAAACTTGAACTCATTGAGGGGTTTTGAAGTGATTGATTCCATCAAAGCTGATTTAGAATTGGCTTGTCCCCAGACTGTATCTTGTGCTGATATTCTTGCTATTGCTGCTAGAGATTCTGTTGTTATGGTATTATATTATTCCTTATACTACTAACAAATAAGTAATTTAGAACTTTTTCAATAATTAACGCATGCAACTCCAATATAATTATTGCAGTCAGGAGGTTGGGGATGGGAAGTACAAATGGGGAGAAAGGATAGCTTAACAGCTAGCAGAAAAGCAGCAAATAACAACATCCCTGGACCAAACTCTAATGTCGCCACCCTTGTTTCCAACTTTCAAAACCTTGGTCTTTCTCTTCAAGATATGGTCACTCTCTCTGGTAAACTTAATTTGAAGGGCTGGATGATATTATATTAATTTAACTTATCGCTGTTTAAAAAAAGATGTAAGAGGAATTAATGTTTTTTATATTGAAGGTGCACATACAATTGGAAGGGCTAGATGTTCAACATTTAGTTCCAGGCTAAATGGGGGTAGCAATTCAGACATGAACTTGGATTTCTTGCAGTCACTGCAGCAATTGTGCTCGGTTTCTGATACTAACACAACACTAGCAAATCTTGATGACATGACACCATCAACGTTCGACAATCAGTACTACGTTAACCTTCTCTCAGGAAAAGGGTTGCTTGTTTCAGACCAGGTCTTAGCAACTGGGGATGACAATACTAGAGAAATAGTGCAAACTTATGTGGATGATCCATCTGCTTTTTTTGAGGATTTTAGAAACTCCATGCTAAAAATGGGAAGCTTGGTACCACCAACTGGAACAACCGGTGAAATCCGTGTTAACTGTAGGGTTATTAATCAATTTAATTCTTAAGGCATTCCATGAAAATCATTACTATATATTATTTGATTATGAACTAAGTTTCGACAACGCTTATAAAAGTTTCTGCGTACTTCGTGGTTGGCTCCATACATCAGTTTGTTGTACAAAGCCATACCAGCTCATCCTCCAAGATAGTAGTCGGATATTTTCTCAATGCAATGATTTAACATAGCCCAAAGAGGAAAGCAATCTTCACAGCCCATTCACAGCATTTTTTTTTTTTTTTTTAAAATCAAAGGAGAAACTACGAGCATAACAGAGAGGGCGACGTCCACCCTTCACAAAATCCGAATTTCCCTGACGCATCATTCTTTTTACTTTGTAGGCTAAGCTCAGCTCATACTGAACAAAAAATGGTAATATATTAGGACAGCAATATGATTTATAACCTGTAGCAGAAAGTTGTGAATGACGACTTATACATCGCAAGAAGCAAAGGCGACGTATAAATCACAATCATTAAATGAGACTTATAAACTTATATCTCTAAAGTTGGAAAAAAAATATTAACGTGTGAATTTTGCTGAATTTTTTTCCATCAGGTGAGAGATTTTTATTATCCTTGGTTAAAACCCATGAAGTTTGTTTTTTTTCCTTCTAATTTATTTAGATATTTTCTATGCTCTTAATTTGGTGTCAAGTTTGGCCTTTCTTCTTTATTTTATTCACGGAATTCTTAATAACTCTACTCAAGAATCTTAAAAGAGGAGTAATTTTGGTTCTGCTCAAGAAAGATTCTACTGACTATTATATAGGTATGTCGTTTCTTATAAATTCTATGGGTACTGTTATAACCCAATAGGTCATGTAAAGTGTTAAACCTTAATTATGTGTTTCAAAACCTTAAATATCTTATTTTAGCTTTCCTCAATTTGCATGTGCAGTTCGGGTCTCTTTCTGGAAAGCTTTTATGTTAAAAATTGATAAAATACAAAATTATGCCTTAAAAATCGATTTGAGTTGACTTTGGTCAATATTTTGAGCAAATAGACCCGGATCCATATTTTGACGGTCCCGCTGGATCCGTATCATGATTTGGGACTGGAAGCATATCCGAAATCGAATTCGGAGGTCCCTAGCTCGAGTTATCGCTTTTTATCAAAATTTGAAGTCTAAAGGTTTGAAAGAGTTTTAAGGATTTGACCAATGTTTGTCTTTGTTGATACCGGGTCTGTATTTTAGTTTCAAAACTATGTATAGGTCCATTACTATATTTATGACTTGTCTGCCAAATATTTGGTGAAAAACGGAGTTGGTTTGACGTGATTCGGATGTCCGGTTGTTAAAATAGAAGTTCTTAAGTTTTATTGAAATTTTCATTTGAATTGGTGTCCGATTCGTAGTTCTAGGTGTTATTTTGGTGTATTGATAGCGCAAGCGAGTTCGTATGAGGTTTTTGGACATATGTTGATGCAGCTAATGTGTATAGGATTTTCTGCTCGTACTCTGTCAAATTCTAGTATAGTTTATAATATCGTCCAACAGAGATTGGACGATCTAAGCTATAGACTTGTAATATTTTGACTATTATTTGAGAGAACCAAATTGATGAACGGTGTGTTTGAAATTATAAATTAAGATAAATTTTTTCCAAAAAAATTATATTTAAAAAGAGTTGGGAATCGTTGAATTCACTTGATATATCATTACAATAAAATCTCAGTTTCATATGTATTTCTCTAAAGAATAATTGCTTATTGCTAATACAATTATATTTTTACACTAAGAAATAAATAAATAATTAACACTCCGTGAGGTCATGTCAGTTAATTGATTTAAAACTAGTGACGATTAAACTGAAATATCTTGCCTGAATTATGCTCAAACGTAGTAAAAACTTCATGAGAATATTTTTACTAAAAAATCAATAATCTTGCCTCCAAAAATTCCTCCGTGAGAATTAAAACCGAGGAAAGCAAGATTATAGACTTGAAATAATAATCTTACTAAAAATTACTTTCACTCTAATATTTTGTGCTCAAGTGTAGTAAAAACTTCGTGAGAATATTTTTATTAGAAAATCAATAATCTTGCCTTCAACAATTTCTCTGTGAGAATTAAAACTGAGAAAAGCAAGATTACAGAGTTGAAATAATAATCATACCAAAAATTACTTTCACTCTAATATTCTATTCATCAGTTATTATATATTAATTTTGCTCCGAGAATTACAAAATTAATATAAGAATAACTTAGAAATAAAATATGTAGATGTGATAATAATGATAAAAAATAATCATTCCAGCACAACATGAAATGTAAATAGTGTTTCAAGCCAAGAATATATTGAAATTGAGATAGTATTATAATTATATCAAGCTTCATCAACTATCTCAACAAAAAGAAATTACTCCATTATGAAGTAAGAAAAGATAAAAAATACTTTCAAAAAAACTAAGAATATTTTTACTACAAAGAGAGACTAGAGAAAGAGACCAAGATTACTCTTCTCTTTCTCTTTAGAAACTTAAAAAAAAACACTAGATAGGAAATTGCATACAATGTGGGGTGATCTTTCTTCTACAAACATATGCCTATTTATGGGAAAATTCCTACAAGACCTTGGTGAGAACTTGCAAGATAATATCAATATATCATATGGCCTTGATGAGGAATTGACATGGCAATTTGTCATGAAATTTTGGTGAGAATTCACCATAAGTTTTGTATCTCTTGATTTTATAAAGTCTTAGATCAAGTTGTCACGGATGCATCCTTCTTCCTTGAACCGTAGATTCTTTCTTTTTCTCTTTTTTCATATATTCTTTTTCCTGCACGAATTGTTAGAAAAGTGCGAGAATAGGATATAACTTGGTCATGTTTTATATATAAAATATTATATTTTTATATTAAAATATATGAATAATTTATATCCATCATATGTGCATGTTTGTTTTTGATCCCCGATGGCTCGGGTGAGTTTCGGATAGGCTACAAAGTGAGTTTGGACTTAGAAAAATAGCTAGTGCTCTATTGTTTCTGGTGCAGGCCTGAGATCTCGCAATTGCGAGGTCTGGCTTCGCATTTGCGATAAGGCCGACTCACTGTCAATTTCGCATTTGCGAGCTGTTTCCTTGCATTTACGAAGAATAGTTGTGCACCAATTGTCCGCATTTGCGAACAAATTATTCGCATTTGCGATCTTGGGTCACATTTGCGATAAGGCCTAGCTCGCATTTGCGAACAAATCATCGCAAATGCGATGATCGCAGAAATATGGGGGCTTTGCATTTGCAAAGGAAATCTCGCATTTGTGAAGCCCATGTCGCAATTGCGATATCTGGGCCTGGTAAAAAACTGAGTTAGATGGGATTTTTATTCATTCTTTCAAATTTTCAAACCTAGAGACCTTAGAGGAGATTTTTTCAAGAATTATTCTTCCCCAATTCATCGATAAGGGATTCTAATAACCTACTTTCTTTCAATTACCCATTACATTTCATAAGATTTCAACCTAAAATCTTGGATTTTCATGGTAGAAATTGGGAATTTGGGGAGAATTAGGGATTTTTTGTAAGATTGAATTTTCGACCTCAAATTGAGGTCGGATTTCAAATCATATTGCATAATCGGGCTCAGGGTGAACGGGTAATCAGGTTTTGGTCCGAATTTCGGGTTTGGACCAAGCAGGTTCGGGAGTTGACTTTTGTTGATTTTTAAAAAAATAACCTAAATTGAACCTTTTCATTTGTGGGTAATTCCTAAGTCTTATTTTGAATTATTTGGTTGAAATTTAATAGATTTGGTTGGGTCGGAGGCTTGTTTGAAAGGCAAAACTGTGGTTGAGCTTTGAGTTGACTTTTGGAGCGAGGTAAGTATCGTAGTTAACCTTGACTTGAGGGATTAGGACTTGTTTGCCTATTTGCTAAACGTTTAAATATTGGGTACAACATATATGTGAGGTGACGAGTACTTATGCATTGTTGTTGGGTTAAAGCATGCGAGTGTGACTTGTTTCTTGTAATTTACTCCATTCTTTGATTATGATATCCATGCTTAGACTAGCTTACTACTAAATTGATCGTCCTTTCCGCACTTATGGGCTATTTGTGATAATTGAGTATTGCTTTGAGGTTAAGGTTAGTGTTGTGGAACCTTTGTTGACGTAAGGTTTACTCTTGCTATTTTCTATCTCCCAATTGTTACATGGTAAGGGATAGTGTTAAAGCACGAAGGGTGATAATGTGTCGGTTGTTGTTGCAACTATTGATTAATACATAGTAAGGAAGAGAGTTAAAGCACGAAGAGTGATGTCGTGCCGTATTTATTATTTCATGATAAAATTGAGAGTAAAAAAATGAAGGGTGATGTCATGCCGTAGTTATCATTTTATGGAGAGATTGAGAGTAAAAGCACGAAGGGCGATACCATGCCATTATTTTCGTTTCATAGTGAGGTTGAGAGTAAAAGCATTAAGGGTGATGACTTGCGGTGTTTATTCATTATGTTTAACCATTTCGTTGGCTGAAGGTTTATTGATTGTTTCATGTTGTCATTTCCTGTTGTAGTTACCGTACCTTGTACCCCCTTTTCGCATGTCCCCTCCCAGTAGTACATGTTTAATTTTTATTTGTTGTTATGTTGTTCATATATTTTCGTCTGTACAAGTTTAATTTCAGTATGAATTCTATTCTCATTGAATACTTTTGTGGCAGAAGGTTTGGACTGATTTACCTAAAATATGCCAATATCTTTGGTAAAAAAAAGAGTGCAACCATCTTGACCAGGTGACTTAAATGATTTGAAGGAGAACAAGGCTAAATTAATTTCACTATCTACCAATGGCTTATCTAGAGCAGATAGATCTATATTGTTAAAACTAGTGGTACTTAGTTTAATGCTGGACCAATTTGTTAAAGTGTGGTTAGTAGTGAACACAGATATGAAATGGTCATGTCACATGTGTATAAGAAAAAAAGATCTTTTTGATTGTCAATCCAAATACCTTGAGCATTATTAAAAAAAACTGCTATGATTTTGTCTTTTTCTATTGAATGTTGATATGTAAAAAAAAATTAGTGTTTTCATCCCCATCGTTAAGCCAATTGACACGAGATCTAAGTTTCTAATAATCTTCTTCCAATTTCAGGATACCATTATATTCATTTGCTAGGGATTATTCTAGATCTTGTAGGAAATTATTTTGTCCATAATTAATAGAATTTTTTATACTAGCTAGATGTGCTAGGATCCTCTTTTTATTTTTAAGAATATTACGAAAAGTTGATTTTTCCCATGCTATGATATTTTTGTGAAAGAGTTTGTAGCTTCTAGGAGTTCTTTATTACTCCAGTTTGATGCTATCACATTGGGATATTCAGGATGGGTACACCATATATTTTCTAATCTAAAAGGCCGATTTGAATTATTTTAACGGCTATTTAGTTTGACTAGTATATGATTATGGTTGTAATATATTTTGGGGAGGTGGGTGAATGGGTGGCATTAGAGAATATTTGTAGCCACTCTTCGTTGGGAAATACTCAATAAGCATTTCCATAATAAGCCTTTTTTTTTCTCCTATGGTTTGACCATGTAAATTTGCATCCCTTAAAACCTAGTTCAATGAGATTGCACTTATCAACATAGTTCCATATCTTAGAAGATCTAGCTAATTTCATAGGTCTTCCCTCCATTTTTTCGTTACTGTTAATAGTATCATTAAAATCACCACCTACCATCCAATAGGTCCCTTATAATTACTAGAAATGAAAACAAGATTATCCCACATTGTGTCTCTATATTCTGATTTAGTGCTAGCATATATTGAACTAAAAAGCCATTGTGTTTTATAGGGTCGTATCTAAAGCATTGCATGTATTTCTTGTCATCTCCTAGTAGAATGTTGCGCTGGGATGAGGTTATGATTATAGAGGATAGAGGATAACCATGTCAACTGCTTGCCCCTCAGCTGGTACCTCTATTAACACCGAGAAATTAAAATCATTGTGAAGTGTATCATGAGATGTAATCTTGGTTTCTAGTAAAGCTACCACGCATGGCCTATGTGTATCTATGAGTTCCCGGAAGTTCCTATGGAAATCATCATTGTTTGCTCCCCTTAAATTCTAGAAGATTATACTAGTGGGCCTATTCATTTGTATTGACTGGTTTTGGTTATTGTTGGCTTCTAATTCCACAGAGTTATGATTCCTTCTCCTTGATGGCACTAGTATCACTGCTTATTTCCCTGTAGTTGGATCTTGTGGTGGACGTATATGCATTGAGCATTTGTACATCATGTCAGGGCAGCTGAAGATGTACTTCTTGCTCCACAGATCTAGGCAGAGTAGTATTTTTACTTCGTTTAGGCTTGAAAACTCCACACTCGGTTCCATACCTTGTTGTGGGATTTCTTCTTCTTCTCCCCGACTGGATTTGGTTCTTGTGCATTGTGTTGGGGAACTGGGTGCATGTTGATTGGATGGTTGTTCACTGGTTATGCTTCTTCCTGGCTTGCATGCATGTTCCATGCCATTAATATTGGATTTAGGATCATGTTCTCCTTCTGTGGAAAGAATGGAAGGTTTATTGGTAGATTTAGTGGGTAGTGTTGGTTGGTAATTTCTGAAAGGTTCCACTGAGATTGC
Source organism: Nicotiana glauca (assembly GCA_026770625.1). Classification (NCBI taxonomy): domain Eukaryota; kingdom Viridiplantae; phylum Streptophyta; class Magnoliopsida; order Solanales; family Solanaceae; genus Nicotiana; species Nicotiana glauca. The sequence continues at coordinate 31,087 of MU721751.1, forward strand.
ATTGTTTGTATCAATGTATGGTTCATATTGGGTACTAGGGGGTTGAGTATGTTGTTGATCCACATTTGGTTCGTATAATTGTTCATTACTAGATGCATTCCCTTTGAGATAAGTTGTGCTAGATAACGTGTATTTTGGATTATTATCAATATTTTTTGCCCATTGAATTGGATGTTGAAGGTGATGACATGGCCCAAAAGGTCCGCTTCTAGCTATGATGTTGGTTAGTAATTCTGTGATGGAGGTGGAGATGTGAAAAAAAGTGGTTGATTTGGTAGGTGAGGAGGGAGTGGTGAAAGATTGTCCATTGTTTGGTTCATCTATTGATGAAGGATGTAGATAATACTGAATCTCTTTCTTGCTGTGAAAGGTAACCTTGGCATTTTTACTAACAATGGTGTTTATTGTATTTTTGGTAGGAGATGAAGATGAAGAAGTAGGGTTACTGTCACCCTTTGTGGGATCATTTTGCATGTGAGATGAGTGGAGTAATGTCTTGGTTTTGACATGATCATTTATAGATTTATCTTTAGCCACATGTGGGTTTTTTCTTCCATTTGGCAGTGGGCTTGTGCATGTATGTCCAAGTGTATTTTGGACTCATTATGGATAGAGTTATTGTTAGTATTATTAAGAATTATGTTAGGTAAGTTTATAGGCGGAATTATTTTTTTAATATTTGGAGAGTTGGTAGTAACATTTTCTTTTAATAATTTTGTTTCAGTGATTGAGTTCTAATTTCCAATGCTTCACTAGTTGGCTCCACGTGTATGTGCATATCATTAGGAATGTTCATATCCGTTTGCATGCATTGGTTTGTCTTCTAAACCATTTATTAATGAAACAGTGATTTCATTACAAACAGTGGGCAAGTCTAGAAGGTGGCTAAATTTGTTGGACGTATCTACGACCTGTTTGGAAGAATTAACAGTTTTGGAAGAAGCATATTTGATTTTTTTGTTAGTGTCAGAAATAATAGCATGTTCCTTTTCAATGTACCTAAGTTTTTGGTTATTAAGATTCTTACCTGTGGCATCATCAAATACTTTTACCTTAATACCTGTTGTTGCTGCCTTGATTGGTGGTTTTGGACGTGTACTGAGAACATTCTTTTTGGTAAAGGATATTGTCTTATCTATGTCCCGTTCATTGGTTGCTTGATCATTTTTTTGTGAATTGGCCTTGGCAGCTTATAACTTTGAATATGGGCAATTGATGGGATTATGACCTAATCTGCCATAATTTTTGCATAAGAAATTTTCTCCTTCATATATAATTTGTTTTTATAGGATCCAATAAAAATAAAAGATTTGACAGGTAAATCCATTTGTACTTCAACACATAATTTTGCATATCGACCTCTTAGTGTTGATGATGTGCATGCGTCAATCCGTAGTAGTTTGCCTATTTTATTCTCAATTTTTTGTAGTATAACACCATGGTAAAACTTTGTTGGAAGCTGTGGTAATCATATATATACCGCTGAATATAATTGTTTGGGTTCACTGGCTGCAAATTGAGGCTCCTATTTCTCGACTGATAGAAAGAAATCATTAATGAACCACGGACTATTATTTAATGCACGAATCATGTTTTCTTCTTTGTTAAACTTGACTATATAATAATCTGCTCCAAGATCTATGAGTGTGAAATTTTCAGTAGGTTTCCATAGCTTTTGTATTTTCCTTTTTAGGTAGGAAAGAAGGATACGTTTACCTATGAATTTAATGATGAGTGAATATTTCCAAGGATGATAGATGCGTCGGAGATCTTCGTCCACTGATAGGTTAACTTTTAAATTTTCACTAATTGATTCCATTTCATGTGTATGTGGGCGAGCCTGCTTAAATCATCCATTGGAGAGTCGTATGGTATGGGTTGAGTATATGGTTCCCTTTGCTCCATGGATATGTTATTTTCTTCTGAATTTGCTTGTAGCATATCCTTGAAGGTAGGTGTAGGATTTTGAACGGATGAAGGGGTTGGGGTAGATTGTGTAATAAGCCCTGCACTATCCCCATTATTATGGTTTCCTCGTTTAAGAAAGATGTTTGGTGGTTTTGGAGGAATCTGGGAAGTTTGATTGGTGGAGTCTGTTAGATTGGTCATACTTTTTTAATAGTAGGAGATTTTTAGAAGATGAAGAGGAAGAAGACTTGGAGAGAAAGTAGAGCTAATGGACTACTTCTGTTACCTGGGGATATGCACGAGATTAATTAGTTATAGGAGATTATCTACCAAATAAGTAGAAAACTGTTATTGAAAAGTAAAAAAGAATTAAAGGCTGCTAACATTTTTCTTTGCTTTTAATTGTAAGGGCAAGAGGCGCCGATCTTTTTCCTCCTTTTTTCTCGCTAGTCAAAATGTTTGTATTTCATTTTTATAAATTTTCTTTCTCAAATATATGATTATTAGTAATTTAAACGTTTTGTTTTTGTATATTATTTTAAAGATGAAATTTATGTAATTTTAATTTTATTTGAGTATATATTTTATTTTTTTTAATACGCTTTTGGGTCTTTCTTAATTAGATGAAACTTAATAAGCATCTTTGGCAGTATAGAATTAATATTAAGTAGAAGTATAGATGTTACACCCCCACACTCCCCTCCCCCCTTCCCCCAACACACGGGAAGTTTAAGATTAATGAGGTTTTTAGCGCAACCAATCAGCCGGCGGCATGCTATGGGGACAAAGGGTATAATTATGCCTCATCAGATTGTGCCAGCTGCCCCACCGAGTGTTGTAGCCCCCATTTGACACTTGGGATGGTGAAACTTCTGGATTCAATATATAAAGCAGTACAAATTTCTTCTCCGTCATTTCTACATAACCTTGTTAGCCTTAGGTTTTCCCAAAAAAACACTCCCGGGCTTTCTCTAAGAACTTTGAAACGATTCAAGGCTAGAGTCAAGGGCAAACTTGGTGAAGAATTGAAGTAAAGAAGCTCGTGATCATTTATGTACCATCTATATCCTTCTCGCCTTGGTAACCTTTGAATTTTATGTCTTCTTATAATCCTTGTTAACTCTCGGACAATTGATACACACACACTTAATTACATAACGGTAATTAGAGGACAACGACCTTGAGTCACTCCGATCACATCCATAAAGCCCTTCGGAGTTATTACTGGCATTACACTTACATAGATGTATCTATTTACTTATCGATTCGCGCTATAGTCGACCGGGTATGAATCTTATATATGCACACTACTGCAACTAGTTTTGACATTATCGAGTCCTATTAAGGCTGGGTACGATCGAGTCCTCTTCGAGACCAGGTACGTTATGATGTGACATGAGACATTACCAAGTCCTATTAAGACTGGGTACGGCCGAGCCCTCTTCGAGGCCGAGTACATTATTTTATGACACGATTTGCCCCACAAAGTGCCTTGATATTATATTATGTGGCCCGGTTGAGTAACTTGATTTTTACGGCATGCATATATATTAAACCTTAAGTTGGAATAAGTTAGGTAAAAAAACTGTACAGATTTAACTAGAATTAAAGAAAACGTTCAAGACAAATTTTGCCACTTCATATTACACAAAATGATTGCTCACTGAAAATTTAAAATTATATAATTTTATTTGAAAGAAAAATCGTATTTAATTTATTTAACTTTAGAATTAATCAAATTGCATTGCGGTAAAGATAAATTGTAGATTTTTATTGTAAGATACAATTTAACTGGTTATAACATATTATATATTATTCTCAAAGTTATCTACTCATGCTAATAAAATAAGTATTTCTTTTCTACACAAATAAATAGGGAATCGTTTTTCTCGTTAGTGTGCACACAGCAAGAATATTATAATTTTTTTTGAGAATGAACATAATATTTATATTAATATAGATATGATTGCTTAATATATTTTTTCTGCATAAAAGATAAATTCAAGAAATATTTTATTATTTAGATATTTCAGATAAATCACACTTTTAGCTTATATTAGCTGAGTGGAAGACAACTTATGAACAAGAAGCTGAACAAAAAAGTCAGGGACAAGAATAGATTTTGTTATATGACCGAGATGATGTATTTAACTTTGTTAAAATACTCATAATTAAATGTAATAACATTCATATACAAAAATTAAATTGTATGATGATTGATTTTTAAAAATTGTATTATATATTATTATTGATATTTTTACTTGAAATTTAGTGTATTAAGAGTTATAGATGTTATCTTACATCAAAATCGGCGAGATATTATTTTTTCAAGCAACCAAATTATTTCAGAGAAAAATAAATATAGCTTCATTTACTAAACCTTTTACCATGATTAGTTTGAAAAGTTCAACCGTAGAAACTCTTTATATAACATCTATATCAAATGTATAATAAAGCATTTATAAGAAACTTTGTGAATAGTTTGGTTCGGTGCTTTCTTCAAATGTTAGAAGCTTTACTTCGATAATGTGGCTTGCATATGTTTGTATTTTTAATCTAGATAAATTGCGATGACAAACAACATGATCTATCAGTTATTACACTCTAATTTACTGCACTTTAGTTGAGTTTGCACTTTAATCGTTAGTGTTTTGCACTAACGGTGTATTTTATGCCATGTAGGAGTGATTCAGAGCTATATAGATGTTATGGAATGAATTCAAGTGATTTTGACCTTTGAAGTCTGAGTAAAAGCCCAAGGAATTAAGCCGGGATCGTATTCGAGAGCAACGGATGATAAAACAACAAAACGAAGACTCGAGTATGTATATTGCGCACTGTCTAGTAAAATAGACATAACTTTTTCTCAAAACTTAATTTGAGCTCTACAATATATGGTTGGAAAGCTAACTCAAAAGGATACAACTTTCATGTTTTACGTTTTTTCAAATTCCAAACGGAACAGGGTGAAACATTCGGTAGAAAGTTCACTGCGGTCGTCACCGCGGTCCGCGCCGCGGTTTGAGGCAGTGCCTTCTGCGGTCGTCACCGCGGTCCACGCCGCGGCCGCGACAGTCTAGGCATAAAATATTGTCCTTTTTTGCGTAGTAGAAGGTATAATTATTTGGCCCCAACCCTACTTGGTATATATACATGGAAAAATAATATTTTTGAGGAGTTGGACATACTTTTGACACATATTCGACCTAAGGAGGCAGAGACACAATAGGCGCAAGGCGGGGAATTCTTTTACGAGTTTTTCCTTCCTCTTCCTATTTTTCATTGTCGGTTATGACTTTTCGTATTGTTGTTTTACATACTATTATGAATAGCTAATTTGTTATCTAGGGTTTTGATGGAACCTTTTGTAGTATGAGTTCTTGTTATGTTTTTATATAATTGAGTTGTAGTTTTTCTCTATTTGTTCAACTGCTTTTATATTGTGGTTGGTTGAAGAGCTCTCAGTTAGCTGTGCCTATTTAGTATGTATTACTCGGGAGAGAGTGCATATTTAGGTAATTGTTGAACAATATCACTCCCGACGTATGTGAGGAATCAACAACCAAGGGTTTAAAGGCGGGATTAGGGATAATGAAGCCTTGGGTGCGATCTAAAGTGAGCTGTAATAAACAAATCCAGCTAGCATAACTCGGGAGAGTGCGTCTAGTAAATTGTCGTAATTACTCGGGAGAAAATTACAGCACGCAAAGCGCTAATGATCGATAGAGAATACTTAGGCGAAATTATAGAAGACATAGCGGAAAGGATTCCGACAATTGGGAAAATCATAACTCTAGACCTTCTTAATCTTTTCTCCAACCCGTAATATCTTTAGTTATTAATCTACTAATTTAATTATTTAGTTAATTAGATATAAGAATCTTAATATTTATAGCTTAGGAATTGTTCAAACTTGTCTTCTTAGCAATATTGAAAAGTTGTAGCTAAGTCTTAGTTCTCTATGGGATTCGACTCCGGACATGTAAACCGTATTATATTTGCAACGACCGCTTAGTCCTCTTTTATAAGGCATAGTTGAGCGTGATCAAATTTTGGCGTCGTTGCCGGGGAACTAACAGTGTAGTTGTGGGTGTACATATTGCTAGGTTTCAAGTTTGAAATTTTATTTTATTATTTGATTTTATTTTATTATTTTAGTTTTATTTGTTTATTTGAGAAACATGGCATCTTGAGAATTTTGAGGTTGGTAATTCTACTTTTAATCCTCATTATGCATATTGTGAAGGAAACCACCCAGGGCAAAATTATCAAAATATTCCCAAGAACGAGTTTTGTACACCAACTCAATCTTATATATGGAATGTGTATGATATGTGTGGTGGTAAAGATGGTCACTTTCTTGGTTGTGCTTATAGATCTATCTTCCCCCAACCCCTTACTTTGATGATTCTTCTTTTTCTTGTGAAGTTAATAGGAACAAGGAATCCAGGTATGAGGACCTGAAAAATATCGAGGATATGCTAAAGTGCCTTACGGAACAATATGATGAGATACAACTGCGGGTACAAAGGCAAGGGGCAACTATTCACAACTTGGAGGCTCAAACGAATAAATTAATTGAACCTTGTAAAGAGCAACAAGTTGACATTGTGGATAGTAGCCAATATGAGCATGAATTGGCTGTAGAAATTGCCATTATGATGGAGGATTTAAAAAAATACGAGGATGAGCTAGAGGAGGAGGCTAGAGTAGAACACCAACAATCAATCGCACTAGATTTTGAGGATGTCAATGTTGTAGAAGAGATACTAGAGTCAACCAAGGATATTGAGGATTCATATTTAGATGACTCTATTGTCATTAGTGTTGAGAATGTAGACAGTCCCAATGTTCATGTAGTTGAGCGCATTGGTTCACACTCCAAGCATTTTTCCACATTGTGTTTAGATGATGATATGGAAATAGAATCGTCCGAGCCATTTAAGGAGTCAAGGAATGAGGAACAAAGTGCTTACATTTTGTAATTCTTCTTGCCAGAAAATCGGGATTACACACCTCATCTAAAGGCCAAGAAGTGTAGAATACTACATTATTTTATTGGGCCAGTCAGTTTTGTTTCACCACCACAGAAGCATGATCATAGAGCAGAATCAACACTTGGGGTCCAATTCATAAGTTCAAAGTGGAGGCAGAAAGTGATTCACGTCATGCCGCGACGTTAAATCAAGCGCTTGTTGGGAGGCAACCCAGCTTTATTGCTTTCTTTTATTTATTTATTTGTTTTTTTTATTTGTATTATTTTTGTAGTGTCAATTTTTTATTTTCTAGGAACATGGAAAGCAAAGGTATTGGAAGGATACAACAGCAAACCAAATGGTTGGAACTAAGTGTGAGGTACCCGCACGAAGGACCAAGCTTGGGAGAAGTCTGAGTACCCCATGAACTGCTACACTACAAAAAAAACTGGAATTAGCTACGAATATCGTCGCTAATTTGTCGCTAAAATGCTCGTTGCTAGCAGAATCTTTTGATAATCCGTCGCTAAATGAGATTAGCGACGGATTTTTCTGTTTAGCTACAGATTTTGTCCGTCGCTAAATCTCGATTTTTTTAATAGTGCTAGTGCTTCGGCCTTTGGCCTACCAGGGAGTTTCTTTTACCCTTTTATTAGTTATGGTGTGTATTGGGGACAATGTAAAATTTTAAGTATGGGGTGAGGAGATTGTCTGGGTGACTATGCTATTTTAGTTGTGTTAGTTTAATTAATTAATTTCTTTTTGTTTAAAAATAGAAAAGATCGGACTTTTCTCGATGATGGATTTATTAGATATTTTTCTTGAGCGATTTAAGTCTAAAAAAAAAAGATTTTCTTTTGTTAGGTAGTGTAATAATTACCCCTTGGTTTTTCTGTAAACCACGGTTCTTTTTCAAGGGTTTTATTTGAATCGGGTGTAGTTAATTTGTTTTTTGGGAGTAGGAGCCATTGTGTTGTGCTTTGAATTGAAGCAATATCTCTTGACTTGGTTATGCCTTGAGAATAATGAGTACTTTGGTTGTGACGCTTATGCCCAGTTTTTGACTCTTGTAGAAGTACCTTAAATTGTATTATCTTAACTTTGCTTAACTGCTTTGACTAGAGTGTCTATGAATCTAATCCTGAGTGAGTTATGTGTCATGTGTGTGTAAGGTTTTGCGTTATACAGTGCAATGCATTTGATGCCTAGAACTTGCCCTGTGTGTTTGCAAAGCGAAATAGTAGTGTTGTTCAATCTTGGAAGTGATATAGGTGTTTTTTGTTGAGCCAGGTATGTATATTTTACCTACCTAATTGTTATGTATCGTAGTTAACCCCTTTGAGCCTGTAATCTTATTTCTTTGGCAACCACATTACAAGTCTTACCCATTTATTTGAAATAATCATCTATTTGAACCTTTTAACCTCTCATGAGCACATGAATTATTATAAACTTTGTAAAAGTTAAAGTGTGGGGTGGTTGGTTTGGCTTTTCAGTGGAACTAATTGAATAAGGAGAAAGGTGCACTGTTTTGATAAAGGAAGAGCCACTTGAATTGGAAAAAAAATAGTTGGATTGTTGTGGAAAAAAAAATTCCTTGATAAGTGGTGGCTCTTGATGTAAGTGTGCTTAAAGAAGAATGTGGTAATTTACATTGATGTGAAGGTGGAGTTTTGGTTTGACATAAGTATGGGGTTTAAATGTTAAAGTATATGCATTAAAGTGCTTAGGGAGATGTAGTCGCTCTTATATCTAAATGTATCATACCCGTCCCACAACCTACATTACAACCAAATAAAGTCTTAATTGATATTAGTAGAGTAGTATACTACGGGCAAGCTTATGGTGCATATTTTGTGGCATATGAATGTTATTTCTGAGAGTGAGTGAATTCTTTCTATCTTGAGTTCCTAAGTGTTCTTAAATTTTATTGTGTGGAACTACTCTCTTTTGTTGTGTGAGGGCACTTGATTCATGAAGGAAAGGTAATGTCAGTGACCTATATGTTAGAGTAAGTAGGTGATTGTGAATAATGCATGGTATTTGTGAGTCAAATCTTGAGGTGAAGATGTTACACTTTTGTACTTAATCTATTTTAAATACTCTTGGTGTGATGAGTTAGGAGAATTGTTTAAAATGTTCGTGTCTATAAAAAAAAGTGCAGTTTGATTGCTCGAGGATGAGCAATGGTTTAAGTGTGGGGTGTTGATGATAGCCTATAATTACGTATTTTAGTCGGTTATTACACTCTAATTTACTGCACTTTAGTTGAGTTTGCGCTTTAATCGCTAGTTTTTTGCACTAACGGTGTGTTTTATGCCTTGTAGGAGTGATTCTGATCTATATAGATGTTATGGTATGAATTCAAGTGATTTTGACCTTTGAAGTCTGAGTAAAAGCCCAAGGAATTAAGCTGGGGTTGTATTCGGGGAGCAACGGATGATAAAATAACAAAACGAAGACTCGAATAGGAATATTACGCACTGTCTAGTAAAACAGACATAACTTTTTCTTCAAAACTCCATTTGGAATCCATAATATATAATTGGAAAGCTAACTCAAAGGGATACAACTTTCGTGTTTTATTTTTTTTAAAATTCCAAACAGAACAGGGTGAAAAATTCAGTAAACAGTTCATTGCGGTCGTCACCGCGGTCCGCGCTGCGGTTTGAGGCAGTGCCTTCCGCGGTACACGCCGCGGCAATCCAGATGTGAAATATTATCCTTTTTGCATAGGAGAAGGTATAATTATTTGGGCCCGACCTTACTTGGTATATATACATGGAAAAATGATATTTTTGAGGAGTTGGACATACTTTTGACACATATTCGACCTAAAGAGGCAGAGACACAATATGCGCAAGTCGGGGAATTCTTCTACGAGTTTTTCCTTCCTCTTCCTATTTTTCATTGTCGGTTATGACTTTTAATATTGTTATTTTACATACTATTATGAATAGCTAATTTGTTATCTAGGGTTTTGATGGAACCTTTTGTAGGATGAATTCTTGTTATGTTTTTATATAATTGAGCCGTAGCTTTTCTCTATTTGTTCAACTACGTTTATATTGTGGTTGGTTGAAGAGCTCTCAATTAGCTGTGCCTATTTAGTATGTATTACTTGGGAGAGAGTGCATATTTAGGTAGTTATTAAACAACATCACTCTCGACGTATGTGAGGAATCAATAATCAAGGGTTTAGAGGCGGGATTAGGGATAATGAAGTCTTGGGTGCGATCTAAAGTGAGCTGTAATAAACAAATGCATCTAGCGTAACTCGGGAGAGTGCGTCTAGTAAATTGTCGTAATTACTCGGGAGAGAATTACAACACGCAGAGCGCTCATGATCCATAGGGAATACTTAGGCGAAATTATAGAAGACATAGCGGGAAGAATTCCGACAATTGGGAAAATGATAACTCTAGACCTCCTTATTCTTTTCTCCAACCCGTAATATCTTTAGTTGTTAATCTACTAATTTAATTATTTATTTAATTAGATATAAGAATCTTAATATTTATAACTTATGAATTATTCAAACTTGTCTTCTTAGCAATATTGAACAGTTGTAGCTAAGCCTTAGTTCGCTGTGGGATTCGACTCCGGACTTGTAAATCGGATTATATTTGCAACGACCGCTTAGTTCTTTTTTATAAGGCATAGTTGGGTATGATCAATCTACATTATACAATGACAAACAATATATGCTCGAGTAAAATCCATTATTCGCCCCCTTCAAAATAAGTAGTACATGTTAGCTTTTCATATTTGATCCAAAACAAATGTCATCATTATAAATTAAGAACATATTCTATTTTCATAACCTTTCTCGAATAAATGATACTATATACAACATATATAAGATTTTTCCATCTTTATTTGTATTTAAAGGACAGATAACAGATAATTTCAGTCAAAAGACAATCTTATAATCTTATAGCAAAATCTTGGTATTAGCATCTTATACAGGATGTGAGACTATAAACTCGGGTTTAACACCAATTGAAATTTGGAATAGAAATAGTGTAACACAAATTATTGGGCCCATGCTAGCGCGGGACTAATAGTGTATATATATATATATATATGATTGTGACATTATATGCCCTCGGAGGCTTGTTACGAGTTTCAGATTGACTTTTGTACCGTTCCTTCACATTCCATATTTTATTTATATGTGTTACCTACCTTACATATTGAATACATTATTCGTACAGACGACCCCTTGCTGGGGCGCTGTATTTTATGCCCGCGGGTACAGATAAAGATTCAGACGATACCTCGCAGTAAATGACTCGACTCAGCTGAAGGTTGCCATACTCCTATCTTCCGGAGTTGTTTAGTGAGCTGATAGGTATGGTGGTTGTATTTATATACATAGTTAGGTATGTTGGGGTCCTGCCCCTACTAGATGTTGTTGATGTACTCTCTCTAGATGCTTGTAGACAGTAGTCTTGTATATAGTAGTCTTGTGTGGCTTTCTCAGCCTTCTTAGTGGGCCCGTTGTGTTTATATTAGCCTTGTCAACTTTGAAGTATATATACGTATGTTGGGCCTTTTCTGCGGGCATGTGGTTGTGTCTTTTGACCAGGTAATCACTCGTCAGACGCCTTGTCGGCCCACTTATGGTTGAGTATATTACAGGTATTAGGATTGGTACGCTTGAGCTTTAAGGCACCAGGTGCCGGCCACACCCCCAAAGGTTGGGGTGTGACATAAAAGGACATGATTATCTACAAAGAGCATCAATCGTGTAACAAAGTTTATATCAGAATGGACAGTGACACGATAATTAGTTGACATTCTCTCCATCTTGCTTGCGCATGAAGCACTAACCGATGTGATTCATATAATGTGACTAATCTTTTTCTTTCTCAATTTTCCACCGTTAAGTAAGATAGCTCTCCTCCCAAATTTTGGTTTTCAGTTTGAAATACAATGTAATATTACGAATTAGGGTAAATGATGGGTATGCAATGTAAATCCTTCTTAAAATAAAATTAAAAACATTGCAACTCGCTAAACTGAACTCTGACTAAGGCAGCAGTTTAACTAGCCATAATTCCCCAATGATTTTGTAGTTTAAGACAAGATTTGCCATATTTCTTGTTTCTGTCTGTTATTTTTGGCCTTTCACTTTAGTTTTGGAACCTTCTAATGTAAAATCAAATGTATCTGTCGAAGAGCGGACAAGTGTTGGGGACGGGGGAGGTGGTTGGATAGTTATATTCCTCAAAATACTGATACAACCTATAACCTCTGTGGGCTAGATGGTGTAACTGCATGCATTTCATGTTTACTGCAGTCCATGTGAACGCTACAATGTTAAAACACAAAATCAGAAAACTGTTAGAAGAATAAAAGAAACTGAAAAAACAGTAGAGATTAAGAAATATTTCGAGTCCACAATTTACTTGTGCGTCCTTAAGGAATTTTAACCCCCTCACACGTTGCCAAGGTAATGGATTAAATCCTCCTAGGATAAAACGGAATAAACATTCCTGCAATAGTGGCAATACAAACTGCAGGATACCAACGAACTTAAAGAACGGAGCAAAATCACACTTACGAATTCGAGAGAAAGAGAGAGACTGCGAATTAGAATGCAGTATTTTCATAAAGAAGGAAGTTCTGTAATGGTTTTGGTGTCTAAAAATTGAAGCCAACGATCTGAATTTATAGGCAATTATTGGAAGATGCGTGATCGATGTTTGCTCTGGAAAGGTGCCTTTTCAGAAGTTTACGCCGCCTGCCACGGTTACGCCAGGACCACGGCCAGAGTGACCATCTGAATCTGCAGCAGGGTTCTAGCGCGATCCTACCGTGGTTACGCCAGAACCGCGGCCAGACTATCCTTCTGAATCTTCAGCAGTGATTTGGCATTTAGTTAATTATTAAATAATTAATTAAATAAATTTTGTCCAAAAAATAATCTTATCGATCATTTGACAAATCCAAATCCAAAGCCAAAGCCAAAGCCAAAGTCGAAGCCGAGCGACGACGACGAAGGCGCGATGGTTCATTCTCTTCAACTCCTTTTAAGAGCTTTAAGAAGTGATTCTATATATAAGTACACAAATGTAGCTGTCCCTCACCAATGAGGGACAAAGTGCAAGTCAAAAGTTCACTTCATTCAAATTTTTATTTCCCACCATTTCCAGTTCACACTCTTAGACTTTAAAACCCAATGCCTTTAAATTTCAACAATCGCCCACTTGAATGGGAATGGCTGTAAGAAGAATGATCATAGATGAAAGCTGTGTGATTTGCAAGTAAGGATTAATTGCATCTGGATAAGTAGGTTTCCCTTTGAACTTTCCGTAATGAACATANTTTCGTTTCAGCCATGAACACCGCCTGGTCTCACAAGTGCGTAGAGAATTGGCCTTACAGAATTCTCATTGAAGCGGCTTCCACTTCACACTTACATAGGTGATTCCTAAACGTGTAATCCTTTAGATTGACACTATTTGATAACTACAACATCAAACTTAGGTAATCATTAAAGAACGTGTAAAGTTCTATCCTTGTTACTGAACATTGTCTTCATCACGAGAAAGGACCAAATATTTTAATTTGACAATGTTGAACTGGTCAATCACAACTTTGTTTGAGCTCCTTGAACCTAGATCTCGGAACATCCAAAATTCTAGGTGGAGTTACCGACTTGTCCTAGGAAATAGTCCCATTCCCTTAGATGATTTCTCAACTCTCTCTCGAGTTAAGCCTTTTGTAAGCGGATCCGCCACATTATCCTTTGATCTTACATCATCAATAGTGATAATTCCACTAGAAAGTAGTTGTCTAACGGTGTTATGTCTTTGTCATATATGACGAGACTTTCCGTTATACATGACGCTCCTTGCCCGTCCTATTGCAACCTCACTATCGCAATGTATGCAAATAGGAGCCAAAGTTTTTGGCCAGAACGGAATGTCTTCTAAGAAATTTCGAAGCCATTCAGCTTCTTCACCGGCTTTATCCAAAGCTATAAACTCTGATTTCATTGTAGAGCGAGCGATGCACGTTTACTTGGAAGACTTCCAAGATACTGCTCCTCCACCAACAGTAAAAACATATCCACTTGTAGATTTTGTTTCTGTTGAGCTAGTTATCCAATTTGCATCACTATATCCTTCGATAACCGCAAGATATTTATTGTAGTGCAAAACGTAGTCTTGGGTATATTCCAAATATCCCAGAACTCGTTTCATTGCCACCTAGTGATGTTTGTTGGGATTACTTGTGAATTTCTGGAACATGAAGAACTTGGTTTAGAGTCACTATTTTTCCCGACGTCATCTTCAGCGCAATCTTGCCAACTCCTTCAATTTTCGTTGTAGATGAATTTCCCATGAAAATTTTCTCGTCGGGTCCTGTGGGGGCATAAAAAGAAAATAACTCCTTGTTAGCACAAACATGACAGGTTGCTTCAGAATCTATCCACCATTCTTTAGGATTTCCTACCAAGTTGCATTCAGACAACATGGAACACAAGTCCTCTATTTTGTCAGCATTTTCAACCATGTTAGCTTGATTTTTATTCTTCTTATCATTCTTTGGTGCACGACAATCCACGGCCTTATGCCCAGATTTTTCACAGTTGTGGCAATTACCCTTGAACTTTTTCTTGCTTGGGTAATTCTTTTTAGTCCAGAAGCCTTCTTTCTCTTCTTGTTTTGTGGCACCTCCTCAACAATGTTAGCCCTTATTATTATCGAGTTCCCACAAGACTTCTTTTTAGCATTTTTGTTATCTTCTTCTATCCTCAAATGCACAATCAAGTCTTCAAGCGTCATCTCCTTCCGCTTGTGTTTTAGATAGTTCTTAAAATCTTTCCACAACAGAGGTAATTTCTCAATGAAAGCGGCGACTTGAAAGGCCTCATTTATGACCATACCTTCAGCAAGGAGGTCATGCACAAGAACTTGTAATTTTTGGACTTGAGTTATGACCGATTTAGTATCAATCATCTTGAAATTCAAAAACCTTACAGCCACGAACTTCTTAAGTTCGGCATCCTCAGTCTTGTACTTTTTCTCAAGCGCATTTCATAACTCTTTTGAAGTTTCCATGACACTATAGACATTGTATAGGCTATCTTCCAAACAACTCAAAATATAGTTTTTGCATAAGAAATCAAAATATTTCCATGCTTCAGTTACAACAAATTGTTCGTCATCTGGAGTGTTTTCAGCCAGGACCGGAGGAGCCTCCTTGATGAATCACTGCAAACTCAACGTAGTAAAATAGAAGAGCATCTTAATTTGCGAACGTTTGAAGTCGATACCGAAAAACTTTCTGGGTTTTTCTGCTGGTGCCATAGCATGAGCAGGAGTTGAACGGCTTGACGAGATAGCAACACTCGTAACATTAGCACCCGTTCCCGCAACATTTCCATTAGTTTGGTTTTTATTCGTCATTTTCTTCTGTAGAGTTGGAAACAAGACAGAAATTTGTTCAATCAGTAAAGTTTTAATATCTTCAAACTGAATACCAAACCAAACATGCAACACATAACAATGGTGAATTTTTTATATACTTCAAACCCGTACGTTTATTATTCTGGTAAAGTTTTGATATACTTTAAACCGGACAAAACAATTATTAGAGTAGAAAGTGTCACGACCCCAATCCCGATCGTGATGGCACCCAACACAATAACTAGGCAAGCCCGACCATTTTCACTCTCAACCCGAGCATGAAGCTCAAAACCAGTTATTTGAATATCATTAATAACAATTAAACTAAAGATTATGCTGAATATCACTATAACACAGAATATACTCCCAAAGACCTGGGGGTCATGAGTCTAGAGCCTCTAACAATACAGTGTGACAAGACTCCAAATAATACAATATCTCAAAACTGCGGAAAGATAATAAAAGAGATAAGGGAGGAGTCGGGTCTTGCGGACGTCAGGCAGCTACCTCGACAACTTCGGACAAACTCTGAAATCAGCAAAAGCTCAGCTAAACTCCCGGGATACCTGGATCTGCACACATGGTGCAGGGAGTAAAGTGAGTACTTCCAACTCAGTGGTAATAGACATATATAATGACTGAAAGTAAGAAATCCCGAAATACCACAATGCAAAGCTGAAACTAACCACTTAGCACATTAAACGATGAAACAACAATAATCAACGACAGATAGACAAATAGATATCAATGCATGAATGCAATGCAATGCACATGACCGCTACGGTGCGTAGCCCGATCCATTTGGGTACCCGCGCTCACTGTGGGGGTTCAGACTCCAGAGGGGCTCCTACAGCCCAAGCGCAATATCATAGTAATATACGCTGCGACGTGCAGCCCGATCCACTATCAGTCCAGCTATATGCATGCAAGCCACACAGGCACAGTCAAACTTACCATTTTTAGTTCCGATTATCAGTAATTATAAATTAGCTGTTCAAAACCTTAGAATTTTTGCTAGTCATTTCAAGACAATGTTTAGCTCGGGACTGATATCATGAAAACATGCTAAGCATCATGGAAACAATGATAATAATCCATAAGGGATCCAAATAATCGGCACGCAGCCCAAATATACTCATAGCAATCCAAGTAGGATGTTTATCAATCAATTTCTAGTCAATGCACATTATGAACATCACTC
>MU721751.1:50279-69939 GCA_026770625.1 Nicotiana glauca
AACATCCGATTGACTTTTCCAAACTAACCTTCTCTTAAGGAGACTAATTGTCTCATTTCCAACCAAACTCTATCCGAATTACTTCAAATTCACCAAACACACATAATGAAATATATAGAAGCATAAAACGGGGAAAACGGGGCAGAGATACATGAGACGACGGGTCGGGTCGTTACAGAAAGCTTGAAGGCTTTAGTCTCCAAAACAATATACAAAATATAGATAACAATTTATAATATATATTTCAACACAGAAACGTTAGTATAAAATTCCTTAAGCTTGTGAACGCTACTATGTTAAAACACAAAATCAGAAAACTGTTAGAAGAATAAAAGAAACTGAAAAAATAATACAGATTAAGAAATATTCCGAGTCCACAATTTGCTTGTGCGTCCTTAAAGAATTTTAACCCCTCACACGTTGCCAAGGTAATGGATTAAATCCTCCCAGGATAAAACGGAATAAACCTTCCTACAACAGTGGCAATACAAACTGCAGGATACCAACGAACTTAAAGAACGGAGCAAAATCACACTTACGAATTCGAGAGAGAGAGAGAGAGAGAGACTGCGAATTAGAATGTAGTATTTTCAGAAAGAAGGAAGTTTTGTAATGGTTTTGGTGTCTAAAAATCGAAGCCAACGATCTGAATTTATAGGCAATTATTGGAAGAGGTGTGATGTTTGTTCTGGAAAAGGAGCCTTTTCAGAAGTTTACGCCGCCTACCGCGGTTACGCCAGGACCGTGGCCAGAGTGGCCCTCTGCATCTGCAGCAGGGTTCTGGTGCAGTTCTACCGTGGTTATGCCAGGACCGCGGCCAGACTATCCTTCTGAATCTTCAGGAGTGATCTGACATTTAATTAATTATTAAATAATTAATTAAATAAATTTTGTCCAAAAAATAATCTTATCGATCTCCAAATCCAAAGTCAAAGCCGAGCGAGCGAGCGACGGCGCGAAAGTTCTTCTCTTCAACTCCTTTTAAGAGCTTTAAGAAGTGATTCTATATATAAG
This sequence comes from Nicotiana glauca, assembly GCA_026770625.1. Lineage (NCBI taxonomy): Eukaryota > Viridiplantae > Streptophyta > Magnoliopsida > Solanales > Solanaceae > Nicotiana > Nicotiana glauca. The sequence goes on from MU721751.1 coordinate 51,294, forward strand.
CACACAAATGTAGTTGTCCCTCACCAATGAGGGACAAAGTACAAGTCAAAAGTTCACTTCATTCAAATTTTCATTTCCCTCTATTTTATTTTCCACCATTTCGAATTCACACTCTTAGACTTTAAAGACCAATACCTTTAAATTCCAACAGTCGAGTCATCTGATGAGATTGTTGCAATAAAGAACAGAATGTCTATGGTTTGTTTATTCAAGCATTATTAAGCGGAAATTAGTCTGATTTTGGAGATGTAAAATAAACGTGCTCATTGCATCTTTCATGTTCTGTTATGGTTGTATTTGGCTAGCTTGTCTCGTTCTCGTCAAAGTAGTCTTGATTTCAAGTTTCAACTTTTGTTGATTATTGAAAAACATGTTATTCCAACTAAATAAAGTGTTGTGCGTCTTATAATCTTTGCAAAGTTTTTGTCTGCACGGCTATTAGAAGCATTGAAGTTGAAGCACATCAATTATCCGTAGTATAGTAGACATCAAAGTAATCTTTAATAATTGTGCAAAAGTGGCAACATTTCTCAAGGAAATGATGGTCTGCTTTAATTTTCTGCGCGTAGGTAGAAATGTCCATAAAGTATTGTGTCGAGGAGACATACACATACAAATTGCTAGAAGATCACCTTGTATAGTTCTCTCTGCTTTGCCAATTTGTATCCAGAAAGGCACTAAAACCAGCAGCTCATTTTCTCAGAACAAATTAATCAATCATCGTCTTACAGTTTTCAATTTATTCATTTCCTGTCTCTTATTTCATTTCCTATCATACATATTATATCTTGAAGTTCCTAAACTGTGCAGAGTCCTAATGATCGATGAATGGGCAAGAACAAATTTATTAGCTTCATTCGTTATGACTTGCTACTGCTGCAGTTGTGTCAAATTCATACATCAGTTTGACATTGCCAGGGATCTCCATAATCAACCTGTATTGAACAAATTGTTTGCAACTTAGATGCATGTAGATACTCAAAAAAATGAAATAGGAATTTGTTTCTACTTACTTTGACAATGCTGTCTATACGGTCGCATCCTTCAATTTCTTGAACGTCTTCCTTAATTCTCGCAGCTGAAGCCTCGAGAGATTTATTCTCGCATGCAATCAACTTAATTTGTTTCAATGTTGGAATATCTGCAACAGAGGCGGATCCAGAATTTTCGAAGGATGGGTTCACTATTACTTTTTAAAAAAAAAATTAAACCAAAAGTTTGGTAGGGGATTTGATCCCTTGACCTTAGGCTATTGGAAATAAAAGACCAAAACCTGTGCACCACTTGGTCTCTTTTGACCATGGGTTCCATCAAGTATTTATATCTATTTTTGCTAAATTATGTACATCATATCTATACTTTAACTCGAGGACCACGGGTTCACGTGAACCATGTAAAACATGGTAGATCCGTCCCTGATCTGCAAAGCTAAGGGAGATATTCTTGAGCTCGTAACACCTTATAATAACAAGTGTTTCAAGTAGGGGAAAAGATTCCTCTGAGGCTTCCCATCTTGAGATATCAAGGTACAATATCATCGAACCTCACTCGGGTTCACTTCCAATCGAGAGATTGAAAGTCGCAATTATTTCCCTTCACTGTCAACATAAACTTTTCTTCTCTACTCCTCTTCAAGCAAAAGTGAAGCACTATATCATGAACTTGGCAATATTTGACTTTATTGTTATATCTTCTCCTTGAAACCATTACCACGTTACTTCTTATGAGATCCGTCAAGTAACCTTCAGTTGCCTCTTCCAATCTCCCAGATTCAATGTTCCGCACAAAACCTTCCGCAATCCATAAATATATCAATTTAGATGCTGGAATTTCGTGATCCTCCGGAAACATTCCCATTTAAAGAAGACGAGAATTTAAATAATCGGGTAAGCTGTCATAACTTAACAACATAGTTGGACTATATCCTTCAAACTCACCAAGATAGGAAAGTAAAGACTTTTTAACCTCATGCCACCAAGAGGCCTCCATTTTCTTTCTTTTGATAATTCCAGCTACCAAGATAATCACTAGAGGTAGTTCTTTGCATCTTTCTGCAACCGCTTGACTTACATCTCGTAGTTCAGGTGGGCAACTTTCCTGTTGAAATACTTTTTTCTGCAACAATTGCATACTCACATTAAGTTGGAGGAATGGAAGAGAATAAAGATCAATATGGTGCTTGACTTCCTTACCCACTTCCTCAAGTCGAGTTCTTACTATTATTCTACTTCCATTTTCATCATTTGGGAAAGACAGTCTTAAGTCATCCCATGCTATATCATCCCACATGGCATCCAAGACGATAAGATATCTCTTCCACATTAGGCTTTTCCTCAGCTTGCCAACAAGTTGGCCAACCTCATCTACCTTGTCCTTGGATCCAATAACTTGATTGAAAATCTCTTTTAATAGCTCTCTTCGGTTATGTGTTTGGGAAATGACACTATGCTCGAACATCAAAACGGCGAACAATGTTGTCATTATGATACAAATTTCTAGCAAAAGTTATTTTACCTTGTCCCCCCGTCCCAACAATAGGGGTGACATCTAGCTCACTTGTCCCTCGAGTTAGATACTGTATTATTTTTTCTGCTTCTATCTCAAAACCCATTATCTCCTCATCATTCACAGGATGGCTATGTCGTGTTGGCATATGTATAGATGGTTCTACTACAGAGCAGGGCTTAGGAGCAAGGTTCTCTGACCATATCTTGGTCACCTCCGTTCGAATATGCTTGATCTCTTTTATGATTGTAGAAAGTGAGCAGAAAAGACTCCAAAGAGTATCATATTGAACAAGAATAAAGTCGATAGAAACTTCTGCTTCATATTCCAATTTGACAGTACGCTTCTGAAGATATTTAAGAATTTCATCATGTTCATGTTGCAGCTTTGCAACATCTCTGAAAACAGATGTGAGAGATGAAAACTCTTCCGCTAAAATACCAATATGAGGCTTCACCACGAAATCTAAACTTGATTCAGATTTAAACATCTCATTCAATTTCCTTAGGAGAGAATCCAGAAAGCTCAATCCACTAACTGTAGGAAACTGAAATGGCCTGTATTTTAAGGATTTGTAGTACCTCTCCGAGTGTGCCTTTAGATCTTCAATTTTCTCCAATATTTGTATCGTGCCAAGATCAATCTTGCTCGCATCATCTTTGATTTGAATTACACATAGTATGTCTCCCGCAAGAACTCCAATCTTTTCTAAGATTTCACTCAACCTTTTACCATTAACAATATGATTCGGTACATCGCCAAGAAAAACCAACAAGATCTTTGTTGCTGTATCAATGTTTTGAGCAGAGACACTAGTGGGAAAGTTAACAAGCCTTTTATCTCTAAGATACAATAGTAGATTGTAGAGATGATGCGAAAATCCTTTTGGCAATTTCTTGTACTTGAAAATTGTTGATTGACTAAACTTTGAAGCCATTAGTTCACAGAGAAAAATCTTCTTCATTTCCAGCTCTACTAGCACAACCGGGTGTTATGTTTAGGAAGAGGCAAACCCGAAAATAAAGAAGACAAAGAGCACCAAATTTTAACGTGGAAAACTCTTCAAATTGAAGGTAAAAATTATGGGATCACAAATATCCAAAAAGCTTCACTATAACAATTAGAGAGTTATAAAAGTTCTCTAAATTGGCTACACAACAAGGGTCAAAGACGGAGCAACAATAGCAATAAGAGTAACAACTAATCAATTGAAGAAAGAGTATAATCCACAAAAATGAAGTTGTTGTTCCAGGATTGAAATCAGATTCTATGCGCTCCAAATTCGATCTCCACCATTAAAATCTAAGACCAAGATGTTACAAACACTCAGTAGAAACTTTAGCCCGATCCAACGGTTACCGAATCGGAAAACGTGATTTGAAGTTGGCTGGTCAGAATAAAATTTGCAGCAAAACAAATACTTTTCTTCTCTTTTCTATCTTGATGAAAGCTCTCTCTAAACCACTCTTATGTGCTTAAGTATTTCAAAGACTTGTATCAATGAGCACATAATAATTCTCCAACGTTGTCCTATTTATAGATCATGAGTGGTGCTTTCTCTTAAAATCAAAACCCACTCAAAATAGGAATAAACCGAATCCAATTCCAAATAGGATTGGAAATAAAAGAGAATAGGATTAGGCCATTGGGCCTTTGTCTGGAAAACATGGGCATGAGCCCAACAAACTCCCCCTCCAGCCAAGGGGCCAAATGTGTCTTCAAGTAGAGGAACTATTGACAGGCTTCATGCCTGCCAATTTTCTATCAAATTCATGTTTATCTGCAACCACCGTCTTTGCTAGCATATCCGAAGGATTTTAATCAGTGTGTATCTTCTCAACCTCAAATAATTTCTCTTCCACGCACATTCTTATCCAATTTTACTTTCTATTTATATGTTTGGTCTTAGAATGAAAAGTGGAGTGCTTGGTGAGACAGATAGCACTCTGATTATCACGAAATAAGATGTACCTTGGCTGCTCAAAGTCAAGATCATTAATAAGCTCCTTCATCCATAATAGTTCTTTGGCACCTTCTGTGACAACAATATATTCGTCTTCGGTGGTGGATAGAGCTATGCATTTTTCTAGTCTAGATTGCCAAGAAATAACTCCCCCTGCAAAAATGATCAAATAACCGGAAGTGGATCTTGAATTATCAAGATTGCCTCCTAAATCAGAGTCTCTGTAACAAACAAGTTCAGGCTTGTCATTGCCAAAGCACAGCTTCAAATCTGCAGTACCTTTCAAATACCTTAATATCCATTTTACTGCATCCCAATGTTCTTTTTCAGGATTAGAAAGGAATCTGCTAACAATAACAACGACATGTGAAATATCTGGTCTAGTGCAAACCATAGCATACATCAAGATTCAAACGGTAGTAGAGTAAGGAATACGAGACATCTCCTTTTTCTCTTCATCAGTAGATGGACTATGACTAATACTCAATTTGAAGTGTTTAGGAAGAAGAGTACTAACCACTTTTGCATCTGTCATATTGAACCTCTTGAGTACCTTCTCAATGTATTTCTTTCGGGACAAAAATAACTACTTTCTATTTCTGTGTCGGTGGATTTGAATGCCCAAGATTTTCTTTGCTGGCCCCACGTCTTTCATCGCAAACGATTTGCTCAATTGCTTCTTAAGGACTACAATTCTGGATTTATTCTTTCCAACAATAAGCACTTCATCCACATAAAACAATAAAATAATAAAATCATCATCAGAGAACTTCTGGAAGAATACACAGTGGTCTGAAGAAGTTTTCTTTTACCCTTGTTCTTCTATGGCAGATTCAAACTTCAAATACCATTGCCTTGGAGCTTGTTTCAATCCATACATGCTTTTTTTTAATTTGCAGACATAATTTTCTTTTCCCTTAGTTACAAAACACTTAGGTTTCTCTATATAAATCTCCTTATCTAAATCACCATGAAGAAAAGCAGTCTTGACATCCATCTGCTCAATCTCTAAATCTAGACTTGCAGCTAAGCCTAGAACCACACGAATAGAAGACATCTTCACAACAGGGGAGAAAATTTCATCAAACTCAACTCCCTTCTTCTTGCCAAAATCTTTAACAACTAACCTCGCCTTTTATCTAGGCGCAGAGGTATAGTTATCTTGCTTTATTCTGAATATCCATTTGTTAGATAAAGCTCTCTTATCTTTTGGCAATTTCACTAGCTCATATGTTCCATTCTCATCATTCATCTTCCATCACTTCGATCCACTGATCTTTGTGAGTATCTTGCATGGCTTAATCATAATTTTCAAGTTCTCCTATGTCAGTCAAAAGAACATATTCATCAGGAGGATAACGCATAGATTTTTGCTTCTCCCTTATAGATCTTCTAAGAGAAGTTTCAGGAGCATTCAGAGTAGTTACCTGTGTAGGAATTGGTTGCTGATCAACCACAACTTTATCAACTGGAGCATCCATAACATCTACACCATGATGATCATGTTGAACTTGACCACTATCTCTATCATTGTCTTGGGTTCCTTCAAGTTCAATAGGTGCCTTAGCAATTGAAACTAGATCAATATCAACTAAGATCTCATTACTCTGAGAATCTATCTTCTCACCTTTGTCAATATCTTCAATAGTTTGGTCTTCAAAGAATATTGCATCACGACTTCTAATAATTTTATTGTCAACTGAATCATAAAAACGATATCCAGACTCATCTTGACCATAACCGATAAAGATGCACTGCTTAGTTTTGACATCCAGCTTCGATCTCTCATCTTTAGGAACATGCACACAAGCTTTACACCCAATAACTCTCAGGTGATCATAAGAAACATCTTTGGAAAACCAAACTCTGTCTGGGACATCACCATCCAAAGCAACAGTAGGAGACAAATTGATAACATAGACAACAGTGTTAAGTGCTTCCGCCCAAAATTTATTTGGAAGTTTAGCCACTGAAAGTAAGCATCTAACTCTCTCAACTAGAGTTCTATTCATCCTCTCTGCCAAACTATTCAATTGAGGCATCTTGGGTGGAGTTTTCTGATAATGGATTCCTTGTTCCTTGCAATAGTTATCAAAGGGACCACAATATTCACCACCATTATCAGTGCGAATACATTTTAATTTCTTCCCCATTTGTCTCTCAGCTAAGGCCTAAAATTCCCTAAACACGCCAAGTGCTTGATCTTTAGATTTCAAAGGATACACCCAGAGCTTATGAGAATGATCATCAATGAAGGTCACAAAGTAAAGTGCATCACCATTTGACTTTACTTTAAAACGACCACACAAATCAGAGTGTTCTAGCTCCAATAAATCGGGTTTCTGAGGGAGGATGACTATGAAAGGAAACCCTTTTCTATTTGCCAGCTAAATAATGGATACACCATTTCGGCTTTGCTTGTTTCAATCCAGAAAGCAAACTTTTCTTAGCCAAACACGTAATCCCCATATCGCTCGTATGACTCAATCTTTTGTGCCATAAGTCTGATAAAGTATCACCTTCCACCAGATTTATTGAGTCATTAAGAGTGGAGCCCTGTGTCACATATAAATAACCAGACTTGACTCCTCGATCCACTACTAACGAGCCCTTGGTGAGCTTCCATTGGCCATTAAAGAGGCAATTATGTTAGCCTTCGTCGTCTAATCTTCATGCGGAGATCAAATTGAAGGGAAAGTCCGGAGCATGCTTGACATCTTGAAGAACTAACGTTGAATCATTATTATTTTTCAAACAAACTCTGCCAACACCAAACACCTTAACTTCACTGGCATTGCCCATTTTTAACACTCCAGAATCAACAGGAGTATAAGATGAGAAAAAATCTTTTTTTGGTGTGACATGTGAGATAGCTCCAGAATTTACTATCCAGCTAGTCTCATGGGATACTAAATTGATGACGCTTTCATCATAAGAAAAAAGAAGGTCATCTCGAACAATATCAACAATATTGTTCTCGTTATTTTCAACTTTCTTTCCTTCTCTAGTGTCTTGATTCAACTTGTGGCTAAACCTTTTGACGTATCCTTTCTTGCCACAGTGGTTGCATGTAATATTATAGTATTTGGACCTTGACTTACTTCTACTTTTACCTCTATTCTTTGAGCCTCTTGTTCTATCTCTCCCTCGGTCTTCTGTAAACAAGATATCTGCTTGTGAGGACGAACCCTGAGATTTTATCCTTACTTCCTCATTCAACACACCACTCTTGGCATATTCCATGATCACCTTACCTCCAGGAGCTGAATTTGTCAAAGAAACACGAAGAGTTTCCCAAGAGTCTGGCAGAGTATTAAGAAGCCAAAGTCTTTGTATCTCATCATCAAAATTAACTCCCATTCCAGATAGTTGATCAAGGACGCCCTGAAAATCATTTATGTGATCAAGGATAGGGTTGCCTTCCTTTTATTTAAAGGTCATCAATTGCTTTAGCAGAAATAATTTGTTGTTTCCGATTTTTGAAGTATAAAGTGTTTTTAGCTTTTCACACAATGATCTCGCATGTATCTCGTTCACAATATGATTGCGAATATTATCTTCAACCCATTATTGTATATATCCACATACTTGTTGGTGCTCGAAATCCCAATCTTCATCAGAAATATTTTCGAGTTTATGAGCTGAAAAAATGGGTAGATGCATCTTCTTCACGAATAACAAGTCTTTCATCTTGCTTCTCCAAATATTATAATTTCTCCCATTTAAACATAATATCTTGCTCATATTCGCTTACATTCCGTAACAATCCGGATAAATAGCCAAGGTTCTGATACCACTGTTATGTTGAGGAAGAGGCAAACCCAAAAATAAAGAAGATAAAGAACACCAAATTTTAACGTGGAAAACCCTTCAAATCAAAAGTAAAAACTACGGGATCACAAAGATCCAAAAAAGCTTCACTATAACAATAAGAGAGTTACAAAAGTTTTCTAAATTGGCTACACAACAAGGGCCAAACACGGAGAAACAATAGCAACAAGAGCAACAACTAATCAATTGAAGAAAGAGTATAATCCACAAAAATGAAGCTGTTGTTCAAGGCTCGAAATCAGATGCTACGAGCTCCAAATCCGATCTCCACCGTTCAAATCTAAGATCAAGATATTACATACACTCAGTAATAATTTTAGCCCGATCCAACGGTTAACGAATTGTAAAATATAATTTGAAGTTGACTGGTCGGAATAAAATCTGCAGCAAAATAAATATTTTTCTTCTCTCTTCTATCTTGATGAAAGCTCTCTCTAAACCACTCTTATGTGCTTAAGTCTTTCAAAGACTTGTATCAACGAGCGTAGAATAATTCTCCAAGGTTGTCTTATTTGTAGATCATGAGTGATGCTTTCTCTTAAAGCCAAAACTCACTCAAAATAGGAATAAACCGAATTCAATTCCAAATAGGATTGGAAACCAAAAGAGAATAGGATTAGGCCATTTGGCCTTTGGCTGGACAACATGGGCATGAGCCCAACACCAGGAATAGTAGATAAGGAGGCTTACTCTCGATATTATATGTATCATCTCCATCCTCCTCTTTTGAATCTGCATCATCTTCATCCTCATTAACCCAAAGAGTAAGAAAGAATTGTCCCACATTGTCAGCCATGAATTGAATTAAACCTTTCTGCTTCTCGTGGTCAATATAACCATTTATCTCGTTGCCATATAAGTATCTGAGAAACCTCATTTTCTTTTGAATGAATTTCACTTGCTTTAAGTATCTATCTGTCTTCATAAAAGGTCCAGACTTGACTCATTTTCTCATGGTCAATGTAACCTTGGTGTATGATTTAGATTCTGGTCAAGGTAATCCGTATATTCTAACAGATTGAAACCATTCAGCTCAAATTGTGTATTAAACTGGTGTTATCTTCACTGAATTCCTGCAACTTTGATACTAGCCTTTCCACATTAAGACTAGTTTTGTGTTCATCTGGAATTCCACCAGAAACCGAGTGCAGCATTTTCACAATCAATTGGACCTTCTTTGTGACTTTGACTAAGGAATCAGGCAAAAGAACATAATGGCAGTACTTGATAAAGGTTCTCAAAAATCTTGACAACATCCAGATCGCCTCTACTCTTAATGCTTCCTAGGTGATCTAAAATATCCTCAATGTCGTTATGTGCCATCTTCCCAAGATAAATTAAAAAGTAGGAAACCCCTGCAAGTTCATATATATTAACTAGTTTCTGAATCGTGCGTTGCACTTGAATTTCATATAAATTAGTACAAACTTTTATAAAAATTTTATTATATCAAACTATACATGTATAGTGATGAGTAACACGAATTCAGAACGCAAAATAATTAGATATCTTTTAAACATATAAAAGATATCTTTAGTTAGGTAAATACAATATGTAATGAAATTAATTTGGATATTATCAAGTCCAAACATGTGATTTGATCGTATTTCACCAAATACTTTCTATTAATAATGTTCTTGATATATATTCCATTGTGACGTTTCGATTGTTCAATCATGACCAGAGCTTTCGGTATTCATATAATTCTAATTCACGGTTTGTACGTGCGTGACACCTTATCATTGCGCTTGAATTATTAAAAAGCTTGTGCATGTCAATAAATATAATGGAATCAAACAAAATCCAATATTATTCTTTAAAGAATAACATTAATGATTGAGAAATATTTCAAATTAAAATGCGGTGTTTCTAAAGCTTCAGAAATTAGAACCATTAATTAGACATTAACATTATTTGTAATATAAGAGGTGTATGCATTTGTCTCAGTGTCATTAAGAAGCTAACTATTGAGAGAATTAAAGAAGAAAATGAAATGTCTCAGAGTAAAAATTAACTGAGTATCTAATACAAAGTTTCATTTCTTAGAATTCTTTGCAATTATATTCCAACTAAAACGACCACACATAGTAGCCCTGATCAAAGAGCTCTTAGTTCTTCGCCTACTCAATAGTACTTTACTACGACTGCCAAATGATTTGTGTTAATTAACCCACATAATTTTTTAAAAATAAAAAGATATGTATAAATATAAAGTAAATTATTCAAATGTTTAACACATTAAGCATTTGCACAGATTATTAATACGAACCACTATTATAATTTATATTTTTCTTTAACATGAAAAAGTATAATTTTCAGCATATCTTCGAATATCATCTTCACATACAATTATAAATAATCGTATATTGGTGCTCTCTAATATTCTAGAATATCTAAAGATATATAATGTAATAAATACAACTGAATAAAGCAGAAGTAGTCACCTCAAAAAATTTCGATCAAAAGAAAATTCTTCTAAGCTAGAAACAAAAACCTTTATAAATTAAATTGAATGTATAAATACACAAATAAAATTGATAGTTTTTTTCAACATTCAGATCTGAAAATGCAACAAATATATATCCTTCCAATTTTCATGTGCCAGATCTATAATGTCAACAAAAATAGTTACTAATACATCAATTTGGAAATACTAAATAACAGTACAAAATTCCCTATTCTCTACATGAATAAGAGACTTACGGAAAAACTAAACGCTTACTTAGAAGGTTAAGCATAATTGATAGGTGATCAATATTAATAAAATCCATGACGCAGACACATAAACGAGCCAATCACATTCAAGATGACTATATTGACAAAGAAGAAGAATGAGTAGTAAAACATCACGACCCAAATCCCGCACTGGTCGTGATGGCGCCTCTCATGAAGACAATGCCAGCCAACTAACCCAACTCGTCTCTTTCAAAAATAGTTAAGCATAAAAGAACAGCAAAAATATGACTTAATAATATTAATTAACGAAATTACAACCCAACACAGCCCTAATCGGGATGTCACAAGTCACGAGCATCTATCAGAAAGTAAATCCACTACAAGGTCTATTATATACAAAACCGGAATAACGAACAAAGAGAGAGAAAAATGGTCCTGCGAACGCTGGCAGTCACCTCTTTAACTCATATAACTCTGCCTCTGATCGGCCAAAACCCCCTACCGGGTGAATAGATACCTGCATTTGTACACGAGGTGGAGGGAGTAAAGTGAGTACTCCAACTCAGTGAGTAATAAAGGTAAATAACAATTGAGCAGTAAGAAATCGCGTAAAGCAAACTATCATGCTGTATAGAAGCACGGTACAATCCTTTGAGAAAACAGTAACGCTATGAAATCTTTGGAAATATCTTGGCTCAGTTTAAAACTCTTTTGAAAATGATCTTTTCAACAGTTACGAAAACGATTTCAAAATTGTTAGTGCTGATAAGCACAGAAAAATCCGCCCCTCGGGCACAAATACCACAGTATAACAGGTAAAAGGCAAATAAATATGCAAGATGCGCACATAAAAGTTTGCCCCACGGGCAATATCTCAAAACGGTACCAGCCCCTCGGGCTCTCTCTCTCAGACCACTCTCAGAATAGTATCATATAGTAACCGCTGCGGCGTACAACCCGATCCACATATTGCTGCGGCGTGCAGCCCGATCCATATCTCGCTGCGGCGTGCAGCCTGATCCATATGGGTACCCGCGCTCACTATGGTTGTGCAAACTCCGAAGGGGCCCCTTACGGCCCAAGCGCAATATCAAGCTACATCGTGGCATATAAAACAAGGCCTGAAAGCCTTCTCACATCACACTCGAGGCCTGAAAGCCTCCTCACATAAAACTCAAGCCCTGAAAGCCTCCTCACATAACACTCGAGGCCTAAAAGCCTCCTCACATAACTCAACATATCCTCACATATGGTCATCGACCTCACTCAGTCCAGAAAAACATCAAAGTCCCTCGGGCATAAATAAAATAGTAGTGCTTAGCCCAAACAACAGTGGAAATATCATTTAAGTCTCAAAGTTCAATTAAAAACGGTTGAGTTTGTAAAACACTATGATCAACAGGACTGAGTTCAAGTAGTATGTCAAATAGTGAGGAAACAGTGATAAAATCCACGAAGGGTTCAAATAATTGGCACGAAGCCCAACTATGGCAATCAACCCAAATCATGACAATATCAAATAAGTTTCAGTCAAATACACGGTAAAATCATCAATCGGGATGGACCAAGTCATAATTCCCAACGGTGCTCTATCCCACGCTCGCTATCCGGCGTGCAAGTAACCTAAATATAGCACTACGGTGTGCAAATCCTGGGTTTCAAACCCTTAGGATATCATTTACAATCATTACTCACCTCAAACCGGCAAAATTTCCAGCTCGCGACGTCTTGCCCCTCAAATCGGCCTGCACGCATGTCGAATCTATCCAAAATCAGAGCGAATACGTCACAATATTCTAAGGGAACAAAGTCCAAGCGAAAATAATCAATAACAGGCACAAATCCCGAAATTACCAAAACCCGAGCCCCGGACCCACTTCTTGGAACTCAGAAATTTATATATCAATGCGTTCCTTATCTCCTCATGAGTTTATACATACCAAGAACTCTCAAATCCGAGCTCAAATGACCCTTCAAATTCCAATTTAAAATTTCAAAAACTCAAGCCCTAGTTCTTCCCATTTTAGCCAAGTTTCCATGAATTTCAAGGTTAATTTCACATAGAAATCATGTTTTTAGTTAATATAACTTACCTCCAATTAATCTCAGTCGAAATCCCCTTCAATTTCTCCCAAAAGCTCACAAGCTCGATCAAAAATGGTGGAAATAAACCATAGCTCGCGGAACAAAATGAGCTTTTAAAACCCTTCTCTGAACAGACATTTTCGCATCTTCGGTTTCCTTCCCGCATTTGCGACCACCGCATATGCGGTTCTACCTTCGCTTCTGCGGATCTTCATTAGGTCCAGGACCGGTTTTGCGGTCAAGTCCTGCTTCTGCGGACCCTGCTTATGCGTTCAAACATCCACTCCTGCAGAACCTTTAAAGCGTGCGGACCACTTCTGCAATCATTGTCCGCACCTGCGGCATTAATCTGCTTCTGCAAAATTCTCCAATTGGCCAACTTTCGCACCTGCGACCCATACTTCACATCTGCGGAACCGCATCTGCGGTCCCTTTTCCGCAGATGTGGAAATACAAGATATCAGTAACACCAACAATCTCACAAGCCCAAAATTCATCCCGATGGCCATCTGAAATCACCCCGAGTCCCCCGGGACCTCAACCAAAAGTGCCAACCCATCCTAAAACATCATTCAAACCTGCTCCCATCATCGAAACACCAAATCCATCAAATTACATCGCATTCAAGCCTAAGTTTTTCTAAAACTTCTGAATTACACATGTGATCAAAAACCCGACCAAAACACCTCTGAATGACTTGAAATGTTGCACACACATCAAAATCACCTAACGAAGCTATAACAACTCTCGGAATTCCATTCCGAACCTCGGATCAAAATCTCACCTACCAACTAGAATTCACCAAAATACTAACTTCGCCAATTCAAGCCTAATTCTACACCGGACCTCCAAAATAAATTTCAATCACACTCCTGAGCCACAAATCATCCCCCGAAGCTAACCAATCATAAAAAGTACGATCTGAGCTCATATGAAAATAAGTCAACTCTAGGTCAAACCTTTCAAATTCAAAGCTTTCAACTGAAACTGTTTCTTTCAAATTCATTCCAAATTTTCCTGAAAACCAAAACCAACGGTCTATCTCAGTCACAATACATAACACGTGGCAAGTCATGCCCGAAAACTAGCGATCAAAGCGTAAAAGCTCAAAACGATTGATCGGTTCGTTACATCCTCCCCCACTTAAACACATGTTCGTCCTCGAACATACCCAGAGTTGTCCTAGAAGTCCACCAATAGCCGAATAACCTACCAAGCATATACCCGGGGGTGATCCCATCTCACCCTATCTTGCATAGGTCCGATAACACAAGATAGCTGAAATTTCACAACCCATCTAGTCTATAAACCATAGAACCACATTGCACTTTTCGAAATCATACACAAGATCAGAACCTCACATCTATACTCAGAATAAGCCTGAACCAGCTGTAATAACCCATACCTGCAACCTCAGGTGCAATCATATAATATACTGCATAAGCCAAACACTCAAAACGATAACTTCTATTCACAGTAGTTGCACACAACACCCGAATATCGGTAGAAAACCTCTTATCAACTAAGGTCTTATTCCACACTTCTATTTACTTCTAGTGATAAATGAAATATGAAATAAACCGTAACCATCTCTCAGGTCAACCATTCATGAAGTCACTTCCCTTTTGGCTAATACCACAGCAGATTCCCAAGCCGAACCTCGATATTATCCTTCCAACAAGCTAAAATCAAATCCGTTCGTATTCATTAATGACCCCAACGATCACCTATAATCCAATACACCACTCTAGTGACATGACACATCAATACAGGCCTAAGCTACAACTTGCATAATTCGCGCACCAATAAGAAAAGGTCTGAATATGCTCAAATCATGAAAATGACCCACACGAAAGAGTTGTACCTCAAGCTCATCAGTACCATCACAACACACGGCTGAGAACCCGTCTCATATCATGGAATAGATCACACAAACCTAACCCGCAAGGTCATATCTCCACATAGCTTCGCTGCAATCCGCGATCCTATCCAAACACTGCTTCACATGGGACACCTCAAATCACTATACTCGAAATTGATAACCACGCACAATTTGACATCTGGAACCAAAGCAAATCATTACACCCATGGTGAAAACAAATAACATACACCACGCAACTCGATAGGACATAACCAATACATCATTTACTAAGCATCGCTCACTTACCCTTCCCGCTCGAATCCCACAAAATCCCACAACACACCACATATACCGTACGATCCAAGGATAACAGGAAAAATTTTATCTCCCTTCCGAGCCACAGACATCTACGCATTCAACTAGTCCAGAACTTCCATTGATCTCATCTAGAAGAAAAATTATTACACTTCCCATGCCTCTCATATTCGTAGAAGATGCACCTCTTCAACCACAGTAGAAATCAACAAGATCTCTCTCAATTCCGTTTGCATAAATTAAACTGCCAGGACGAAATCCTTCTAACTCGACCAAGCTAAGCAAGCCATCAAAACCCATGAGCATTGCTGCAAAATACTTGTAAGGGCTCATTACCTCGAACACATACGAGGAATTAATCATATCCTCACCATACTGATTCGTCTACTATCAAGCTATTCCATATATCTAATTTCCTTTCTGATTCATCATCAACTTGATATTCCCCATTGCTATAGCACCACATTTCCTCAACCCAGTTTCACTACATGAGACCCAAGCACAAGACCACACTATCTAAGACCCATAAGCCACTGAATCCTCTATCAAATATTTCCAGAAATACCACATTCCAAAATACTTTACTCTGAAGAACTTCCTGCGAATCCAAATCCATTACCTTTACTTTCTTGATACTAATACATAGAATCCCATAATTAACATAAAAATACCATAAGTATGAACCTCTTCCAATGAAAGCAACAGCTTCTAACCACCTATGCAACTTCAAAGCACTCAACTGCTGTATACAGACTCTTAGACACATTAGAACTATTCTTGCAAGTTATTCACTCTTATTCAAACTGCAACTTACTGACCTAACGAACAGAACCACCCGTGCCTCATTGGCACTCCGATACCGCGAAAATGAAGTCCTCATCCCAATACGACCAATCAACTTCCTGCTCTATGTGCCGAGCATTCTTTACCAATGACACTTCAGATATTCCGTATTCTCATACTCTATGAAGCATAATAAACCTTTGTCAAAATTTTCCTTTACTCTAGCCATAGCTAATTCATTCGCACGCCCCCAAGCTGGAACTAACATAGCACCTAATCGTGCAATCAACTGCTCAATATCAGATGTGCCTTGATGGCTTGTGATTCCCCGATCGAGGGGTGAGATGTAATCTCTGTGAGTATGTTGGGCCGGTCTGGAGGACTTGAGGCCGGATCTTTGTCTACGGCTTGAGCACCGATGTGCTAATTGTGTGAATAAGTATTTTGAACTTATATGTTCGGTATTGTCCCTATTAGTGGAAGTGATAGTTGGATAGCCATGCGATGAGTATGTTGGTACTGCGAGATGTATCTATGTGACTTGGAAGTAATGAAGAGAATCAGCTGGATGATAAATGAACTATTAAGTATATGATTTCCATTGTGATTGGACGTGTAGCTCCGAGTTATGGGTGCGTAAAGAATCTTTTTATGTTTCCAACTGAGAGTGGAGTAAATTCCATGTTGTGGTATAAGTTCAAGCTCAGGAGGACTAATTGGCTATGTAATATGTATGACTATATTGACAAAGAAGAAGAATGAGTAGTAAAACTCCCGGAAGAAAACTCAAAGACAACCTTATGGATCTGCAGTTGTTCAATATTTTGGTAATATGTAAGCTTATAAAAAGGTCAACGGTAGAAGTTAAAAAGAAATCCAATACAATGAATAGTTATATGAAGTTGAAAAGCAATTTTACGCATTGAATAGGTTATGGAGCAAGTGGCACTTATAAAACAATTAATCCACCAGTGTCTATACCTATACCTAGTTACATGATTCATTATTGTAACACTTTTTCATTTATAGGAAATGTTTCTGGTACAAAAATATTATAAAAATAATATTTAAACATGGTTAAAATAGTCATTCAGTTTTTAGTGAGTAATTTAGTAATTTAACTTTAACTTTAACTTTGAGGCTTCCCCTTATCATATAGTAAGTATGATATATGATGATCTTCACTGAGAAGATAATTTGTAATCATGTCTTTCATTACTATTATCAGAAGCTATAATGCTTGTGAAAGACTAAACATTCTTTACATTTTAGTTATGAACAAACATCCCTTGAGGTTTTGACTTATTGCCATATATATATCTTTGCTGTGATTTCAAATATTATACTAGGAACTTCCCTTCTTTCATATATTTTGTAACCAAGAAATGGACATGTTTGCCCATCCTTTGATAATTTTAAGTTTTCTTCTATTTTGTTTAACAAAACTACATGTTCTTATAATGCTTATGATTCGATGCTTGCATTCTATTCAAGTCTTTTAGAATTTTATACCTATATATACCTCCCTCTTTCGAATTTTATGTAACAAAGCTATAATCTAATTTACAAGTGGACAAATTTGGCCCTTATACTTCAAATATTATTCCTTTTAATTGGATTATTATGAATCTAATCCTAACATACTTCATTCAAATTCTTTTTAAATAATTTATGGCTCTTCCCCTGTTTTCTGCATATTCTATGTCGGTTATTTGAGATCTGAGTAAATTTTAGATTAACTAAACAATTTATGAGTTGATCTACTAAGTGTGAATAAGCTTGCATTCCTTGGATTTTAATACTTATGATTAAATTTTATGATTTTAGCATACTTCTACCATACATGAGATACGAGATTAATACTGATGATAGGCTATAATTACGTATTTTAGTCGATTATTACACTCTAATTTACTGCACTTTACTTGAGTCTGCGCTTTAATCGCTAGTGTTTTGCACAAATTTTGTGTTTTATGCCTTGCATGTTTGATTCCGAGCTATATAGATGTTATGGAATGAATTTAAGTGATTTGAAGCTTTGAAGTCTGAGTAAAAGCTCAAGGAATTAAGCCGGGATCGTGTTCGGGGGTCAAATTTGATAGTTGAGAACAAATGAAGACTCGATGAGGCATATTGCACACTGTCTAGTAAAATACACATAACGTTTTACTCAGAACTTCATTTTGGTCCATAATATATGGTTGGAAAGATAACTCAAAGGGCTACAACTTTCTGGTTTTGCGTTTTTCCAAATTCCAAAAGGAAAAGGGTGAAATACCGCGGTTTCACCGCAACCGCGGCAGAATCGCGGCAGAGTGCAGACGAAGACAATTGAAGAATCAGAGGCCATGTTTGGCCGCGGTTTGACCGCGACCGTGGCAAAACCGCGGCAGGAGGCAGAAATTTCAGAGACTTATGTGCAAAACATGGGATTTTAAGCCTTAAACCCTATATCAAACAAAGGAGGCCGGGCAAGAACAAGGAGGGGGGAGGGGCATATTTTGGACAAAAATTAGACCTAAGGAGGCAAGAACACATTGGGAGCAAGGCGGAGAATTCTTCTAAGAGTTTTTCCTTCCTCTTCCTATTTTTCATTGTTGGTTATGACTTTTAGTATTGTAGTTTTA
>MU721758.1:0-10196 GCA_026770625.1 Nicotiana glauca
AATCTCCCAAGTGGCGACTCTGAATAAATAATAATAAATCCCGTTCCGACTGTCCTTTAAGTGGAAAAACTCCTTCACGCCCTTTACGGGGTGTATTAAAACTCGCGTAAAAAATGAGGTGTGACAAACCCGTATGACCTTCGCATCAAACTGCTTGGTGACCTCTTCTTTGATTTTCACACTGATATCTGTTTTAAATTTCCTCAGCTTCTTCTTGACAGGAGGGCATTCCGAATAAGTGGGCAATTTGTGGACCACCAGATCGGTACTTAAACCCGGCATATTGTCATATGACCATGCAAAAATATCTTTGTACTCAAACAATACTTTAATTATC
Organism: Nicotiana glauca; assembly: GCA_026770625.1. Taxonomy (NCBI): domain Eukaryota; kingdom Viridiplantae; phylum Streptophyta; class Magnoliopsida; order Solanales; family Solanaceae; genus Nicotiana; species Nicotiana glauca. The sequence goes on from MU721758.1 coordinate 338, forward strand.
TCCTCCTTGAGCGGGGCTTCCAAATGGTCACTTATTTTTGTTTCCTGAACATTATCCTGATCCCCCAGATTAATTGCCTCTGTGTCATTCAAATTAGGTTTGGGGTTTTCCTCAAATTGACTTAATTCTTTACTGATTTCTTCCAAGGCTTCCTCGTCATCATATTCTATCTCATCATCATACTCAATTTTTACTATTTCACATTGATTATCAAGACTAGGCTGGAAATTCCTCATGCATGACACATCATTGAAACCAGCATAATAGGGACTATACAAGAAAGAAAAGAAAAATAAAAATAAAGGCTATCAGGAATGAAGAGAGAAGGAAATTGCAGTTCATTAAAATTGTAAGATAACAAGGTTTAACTCATCCAAATGGACGGAACATAGCAATCTGAATTACAACCTTGNTTACTCGGATCTTCGCCTGCTTCCACCATATTCACCTCATCAAACAATCTTTCGAACCTCTCGATCAGCTCCTTGCCGGGTTCTATTACCACAGAATTTGGCATTGCTGTTACTGGGTGCCTTTTAGTACCAGGTCGGACAAAAGAACGGGAAAGGCAAGGAATAGGTTTTGGAAGGTTCCACACTCTCTTCTTCATCTTTTTGGCTCTCCTTATGTCAGCAGCAGTGGGTTTGAAGCCTAACCCGAAAGTATCAAGATTTCCAGGAAGAGACACCGGCTGTATGATGCCCTGGAGTAAAGCACCCAAACCCTTTCCGGGTAAGAATCCATTCCTTATCATCTCTGACGCTACCATGACAGATGCATCAGCTACCTTTGGCCTAGGAACACACTCCCCTTTCGGGATTTTAGTAACTGACACTGCGTCCAAGACTTGGTGCACCCACAGACCTTTGTCGTCTTCAACTTCCTCGAAGGGTGTAATGGCATTACAAGAATTTTCCTCTCCATGGACCACAATCTCTTGCCGATCCCATTCAAATTTGACCATCTGATGCAAAGTAGACAGCACTGCCTTTGCGGCATGGATCCAGGGTTGTCCCAATAAAAGATTGTAGGAAACAGCAACATCGAGCACTTGAAACTCCATAGTGAATTCTACTGGTCCTATTGTTAGCTCCAGCACAATATCTCCCACTGTGTCCTTGCCTCTTCCATCAAATCCCCGTACACAGATACTATTTTTATGGATTCTTTCATTGTCAACTTTCAACTTTTCTAGGGTAGAGAGAGGGCAAATGTTTGCACTAAACCCATTATCAATTAACACCCGAGTAACCACGGAATCTTCACACTTCACTGTGAGGTAAAAGGCTCTATTATGTTCAGTTCCTTCCAACGGCAACTCATCATCGGAGAATGTAACCCTGTTAACCTTAAAAATCTTGCTTGCTATTTTCTCAAGATGGTTGACGGAAATCTTATCTGGCACATGAGCTTCATTCAAAATCTTCATCAACGCCCGGCGGTGTTCATCCGAAAGGATCAATAAAGACAGTAATGAGATCTGTGCTGGGGTTTTCCTCAATTGTGACATGATTGAATAGTCTTGTGCTTTCATCTTTTTCAAAAATTCTTCAGCTTCTTCTTCAGTAACAACTCTCTTTACTGGTGCCGGATTGTCTTTAGCTGTTTTAACCTTTGTCAATTCTTCAGGGGCAAAGCATCTCCCTGATCTAGTCAACCCATGAGTTTTGCACACTTCTTCTTTACCTTCTTTTCCTCTATACATCACAGTCACCCGGTCATAATTCCACGGGACAGCCTTTTCACTAATCACAGGCAACTGAGTCACTAGTTTAATGATAATCGGTTCTGTACGAGCACCTTTTACAACCAACACAGGCTTAACAACTGCTCCTGGTATTGTCACTTTAACAGGTTTTGGTTTCACTATCATCACTGGTTCACTGATTGTCTGTTCCACCGCTACCAATGCCTTCTCACCGATCAATTTCTCATTTGCTTTATTCTCACTTGCCTTAATCATCATCACAGTTTGTGACGGCTTCTTGTATTCTCCCTTCTGCACTAACTCGATCATGTGAGTCTCATGATGAGTTGGTAATGGATTTTGAGTGATATTGGGAGTCTCCGGAGCTTGCACTTCAATTCTCCTTGTATCAATAAGTTCTTGAATGGCAGTTTTCAGATGCCAGCACTTCTCCGTGTCATGTCCTGGCGCTCCTGAGCAATACTCACAGTTTACTAAATGGTCCAGGTTCCTTGGGGGAGGATTCGGTATTTTTGGTTCAATTGGGTTCAACATTCCCAGCTGTCTCAATCTGTGAAACAGGCTGGTATAAGATTCTCCTAACGGAGTGAAAGTCTTCTTCTTTTGCAACCTATCATTCTTAGCAGCAGGGTTGGGTCGGAAACCGGTTCCACTGGGATTTCTGTAAGTTCTAGGAGGTGGGTATGTATTTTGGGTATGATAGGTATTTTGGGGAGTGGGTGCACGCCAGGGTGCCTGAGTTTGCGGATAAGTTTGGGCATGGTGAACTGAGAAGTGAGGAACGGGAGGTGGGTAATAGTGTTGTGGTGGGCCATATGGAGTATGTGGGTAGGTTTGGGGATGTGGGCGAGGTTGGTGATAATATGGTGAAGGACCCCTGGACCATGCTCTCGACTCCACCACTGTTACATCTTCTTTTTTCTTCTTTCCCAATACCCCTCCAGTGCCAGTCTGGATGGCCTGGGTAGTTGCTTTTATTGCAGAGTAACTCATAATCTTGTTGGATTTCAAACCTTCTTCTACCATGCTTCCCATCTTTACTACTTCATTAAAAGTTTTCCCCACCGCTGACACTAGATGATCGTAGTAAGTAGGCTCTAAAGCCTGCATAAAATAATCCACCATTTCTCCTTCTTTCATCGGAGGATCGACCCTCGCGGCCTGCTCCCTCCACCGAAATCCATATTCTCTAAAACTTTCTCCAGGTTTCTTCTCAATCTTGGTCAATGAGAGACGATCGGGGACAATTTCAAGGTTATACTGAAAGTGATTTGCAAATGCTTGGGCTAAGTCGTCCCATGTGTACCATCGGGCATGATCTTGCCTTGTGTACCACTCTAAAGCCGCTCCACTGAGACTTTGGCTAAAGTATGCCATTAACAATTCATCCCTTCCTCCAGCACCCCTTATCTTGCTACAAAACCCTCTCAGATGGGCAACAGGGTCGCCATGTTCATCATACAGATCAAACTTCGGTAACTTGAAACCCGCAGGCAGTTGGACTTCGGGAAACAAGCACAAGTCTTTATAAGCGACACTTACCTATCCTCCTAGACCTTGCATATTTCGAAATGATTATTCCAAGCTTTTTACCTTACTTATCATCTCCTCTTGCTCGGGGTTTTTAGGAGGCTTTTCTTCTTCAGTTGATATATCAATAAGAGGAGTATAAGAGTATGGTTCATGAGGCTTGAAAGTGGGCTCGGGTGGGTAATAGTGGTTTTCCTGAGTTTGAAACAGTGGTTCACTCGAAGATCTGTGTAATGCGGCAGGTGGAGGAGCCACGAACACAGGAGCAACTGGTGGTGGAGGGCATGGAATTTGTTTTAGTGGTGGAGGTGGTGGTGTTTGGGAAGTGGTTGCGTAGTATTGCTGGTAGGTCAGGTAAGCTGGAGAAGAATTCACTGTGGGAGGATCTTGTGATTGAGTGATTGGCGGGATATAGGCAGGATTGACAGGATAAGTTGGCATGGGACGTCCTTTTGCCCAAGCCTGGTACATTTCGGCCATCTATTGTTTCAACTTGTACATCTCTTCTTTCATGGCATTGACATCGACCACCTCTTCTTCCCTATACGGGTCGACGATAGTTGCTTCTATTTCTTGACTGACCATTTTTGACATGTTCTTGGAGTGGGTGTTATATGGGTGAGTTGCCAGAATGCCAGTCAGTTAAACCACCTGTCTGTACTCATCATCAACAATAGCGTTATTAGTGGTTAGGGCATTAACAAACAAATAACCGCACTTATGGATGCACCTAGGCAATTATTGGTTTCTAATATGCATTTGTTTGGCCGCGTGCATCATCCCGGCTTTATTTATTCTCAACTATGACTTTTTCTTTTATTCTTGCCTTTTTTCTTTGCTTTGCCATGTCTCTTTTATTGCGAATTTTTCCTCTCTTTTATCATTTCTTTTCTTTCTTTTGCTTTCCACTTCCTTTTTTTTTATTTTGCTTTTCATGTGGCTATGATCGGGTCCTATGAGCATTGCCTATGTATCGTGATCTTGTCTGAACCAGATAAATGCAAAAATAGCAACTACAATTTTTGGAATTTTCAATTTTATTAATAGCAAACACATCCATTACAAGGATCCAAGACAGACTCTAAATGACAAACAAGGCTAAAAACTTTTTAAAAATGAAAATGCAGACTAACTCTAAATGACAATACAGACTCAAATAACTGACACACTTCAGTTAAATGAAATACAGACTCCAATGATAATCACGAATACATTAAAGCTCCTGGTGCCCGCGGGACATCGTTCGGTCTCGCCACGGGCCTATATGCAAGTTTCCCTTGGAGTTTATCTAGGTCACTCATTATCTGTTTCACAATACCATCACTGAGGCGAAGAAGGTAGTCCGGGTCATGTTCTCGCATATTTGGCACTTCCGGGTAATGTAATGAGCAATAACTAGGATTCTTTCTCTGATTATGCCTTTTTCCTGAAGCAACCGCCTTATCTGTTCGGTCCTAGCCTCCAAAGTCTGCTGATTTTGCTCCTGGAGTTGTTGCAGATCCATTTCTAATTGTGCTAAAGCTGTATAGCAATGTTCCCTTTCAACATTGAACTCTTTTGCTTGTTTGTTCATTTTGTTTTCAGTGGTAATGACCTTTTTCCTTAATCTGCCGACCTCATTATCATGTTCTTCTCTCAGCTGCTGAACCATGCGGTCTTGTTCCTCTGCATTTTTAGCCAACTATCTTCGAACCCCAGCTAGTTTCTTTTCTGCTTTGTTGAGGTCGAAACTGTATTCATTTACTTTTTGCCGTAAATTGTCTATCAGCTTTGCATCTATGGCACTTCTAACAGGGGTTTCAGCTGATATCTTCATTTTCTGGATTTGGGCTCGTAATGCTTCATTTTCTTTGGCCAGTTTCTTTTTCTCGCCCTCGTCAGCTGCAGCTTGCACACTGTTTTCAAACCTGAGGTCTTGAACTTGTTTTCCCAACCCGCTTATTTTTGCCCTGTACTCATTTTCTTTGGCTAACCAAGCCCACTGCTCTTGTGATGATTCAGCAAATTCCTGGAGGTGAGGCCTTTTGGCCGACCTTCCGAATGCAACATCCCTTCTATACCAAGCCTGATAGTCGGGTGATACCTCTCCTTTAGCTCGATCCCGAACACAAGTATTTGGCGCCAAATATTGATATTCGCTCCAGACCTGGTGGACTTTCGCTTCAGGAAACTGGCCATTAGGGCCAATCTCGACCACTTGCAAACTAAGATCATCATCCTTGGGTACTATCTGGCATCTCCCAAGCTGTCTCAATACTCAATATGGGACGTAAGGCTGAATGGTTCTAAGACCCATCAGGAGGAAATGTGGCCGGGCTGCCGGCATATATACAATTTTGTCAACGGGAAACCATCCAAATGTCCACTCTATTTGGCTAGCAGTGAGGGACCGAAAATATGTTGTCCAGCCCGTGAATCCTTCTGGCAAATTGACCCCTTTAATCCTTGTGTGAAATTCTTCTATGCATGTTTTCTCTTGAGACCCGTAGCTCAAGAACTGAGGACGATGACACAGATGCTCGATCATCCACATTTGTAACAGTAGACTGCACCCCTCGAAGAAAGCTTCCCCGGCCTTGCAGGCAGTAAGAGCATGGAAGATGTCGGCTAATATCATAGGTGCAAGAGTACTTTTGGCTTGAGTAATTAATGTGCTGACGATCCCAGCTATTTTTATGTCAATGTTCCCATCCTTCCTTGGAAATACCAAAAGCCTAAGAAAAACCACCATAAAAGCAAAACGTCGATGTTCCTCCCACTTTTGGCGATTTCGTTTGCTACATATCTTGCTTTCTGGGTTGTTGAACCCCCCAATGTAGCCATATCGATGATATATGAAGTTTAGAGTACAAAAGCCATTTTCCAGATCTGTGTTATGGACGGTTCTGACTATCTTCAAAGAGTCTAGAAATCTGTGCACAGCTACAACTCTTGGGGCAACCAAATACTTATGCCTTAAAGGGACCTCATCTTTTCCAATGTAGCCAGCTATTTCCTCTAATGTCAGGGTAAGCTCAAAGTCCGAAAAATGGAACACATTATGTGCTGGGTCCCAACATGTAACCAATGCTCTGATAATATCTCCCCTAGGCACAATATCTAGCAAAACGGTACGCCCTTTCAAATTTCTTGACTTCATCTTGCCCTTCTCCGCCTAAATCGTTCCACCACAGACGTAACTCCAAAGGGATTTTATGCAAAAATAGTTCATTTTGAGTCGTGCTCATCCTGCACATTTATTAAGGTGATTTAATCACATATTTATGACCTAAAAGAAAAAGACACTATTTTTTCAATTCTAATTTCCAAAAATAAAGCCCAGTTTTGCCGATACGGCCTTTCAGCACTTTGAGGAGAAGCTTTTAAGGCTGTTCCCGCTAACCGTTGGGTAATGACTTAGGGTGGCCGTTTTTGCAAAAACAACCTTCCGGTGCCCTTTTGGGGACATTCGACTATTTTGACAAAGCGGTATCACCTGATTTATTTATGACAAAATAAAATTTGACATTTTTGGCTATTTTTTACAAAAGGGGTGGTTGGACCCGATGAGGGTTGCCTACGTATCTCATATCCGGTGAGAATCAAACCAGCGTAGTTCGGGCAAACAAACGAACTATTTTAAAACAAGACTCTTTTTCATTTTTATTTTTTTGGCATTTCAAAAGCAAATAACAAAACTTCTTTCAAAAGCAATACTCTTTTTCATTTTTATTTTTCATGGCGAGACAAACTATTTTCCTTTTCTATTTTTTTTTTAAAACAAGACGAAATAACGACTCTTTTTTCCTTTTTCATTTTCAACAAATAAATAAACAACCTATTTTTCCCAAACTAAAATAAAGACTCTTTTTCTTTTTCTTTTTCTGCGCACAACTTTCGAAAGACTCTTTTTATATTTTTCCTTTACTTTTAGTAAAACAAACTATTAAAAACAAAACATTTCCATTTTTCATTTTTTTTTCGAAATTTCGGCCGAGTTTCGACAGCATTTGGGCCTCGGTTTTTTTAAAACTAAACAATTAATTCTTTACACTGCTATTTCTCTTTTTTTTTCTTTTTCTCAATTTCACAAGATTTTCGATGTTCAAAAGCCGGTTAGCATGTGGGCCTGAGACAAATAAATGCAACACGTAAAATGCATCATGGTGTTCCGGTTACCTGTCCTAGACGGACCCAACCCCTGTGTTGATTCCCCTAAGTCATATGCACGTGATGCACATAAACGCTCCTACTAGGGATCCGGCATGAAGTCAAGTTATTTTAGGTTCAAAACCTGGGTATGTGTTCTAGACTGTGTACCTGAGCGGACAACTCGAGTCGAGGATGGGGCTACGTACCGGGAACCAAAAGGCCATCCGGCTTAGTAACTTGTCCGGCCTCTTTCTTATTTCAAGGTATTGACACTAACGGAATAGGGTGTCTCAACCAGTAAGCACATCCCCGGAGGTGAGAAGAGAAGGGTTTTCAGCATAGTTTATATAAAGTTCAGATAATATCAAAGCGGTAAATATTTAGCACATTAAGCAGATGCGACGACGCGGCCCGTTGTCACGTGAGTCACCGCCCCGTTTTCCCTATATTATGTTGTTCTATGCTTCAATATCAGTATTTGAATGAATCAGATAGAAATGAATTGGTTTTAGTTTTAAATGAGGCACCTAGCCTCTTATAAGGAAGCTTATTTTGGAAAAGTCAATTGAAAGTTGACTATATAGTTAGAAGGCTCGGATGTGAATTCTGGTGATTTGGTTAGCTTCGGGGGATGATTTGTCACTTAGGAGTGACATCGGAATTGAATTTGGAATTTCGGTGTAGAATTAGGCTTGAATTGGCGAAGTTGAAATTTTGGCAAATTCCGGTTGATAGGTGATATTTTGATCCAAGGGTTGGAATGGAATTCCGAGAGTTGCAGTAGCTTTGTTAGGTTATTTTGGATATGTCTGTAAATTTTCAGGTCATTCGGACGTCGTTTGGTTGGGTTTTTGATCGAATGTGCAATTCGGAAGTTTTTAAGAAACTTAGGCTTGAACCTGATGTGAATTGATGATTTTAGTTTTGTTTGATGTGTTTGGATGATTGGAACAAGTTCGTATGATATTTTGGGATGTGTTGGTGTCTTTGGTTGAGGTCCCGGGGGCCTCGGGATGATTTTGGATGGCTAAACGGAAGTTTTGAACCTTGAAATGTTGCAGAAAATTTCCCAGTTGTTGCAGACCAAAAATTTGTCTTCGTGTTCGCATCCTTAAGAACGCGTTTGCGATGAGGAACTTTATAGACCATCGCTTTCGCAAGAGCTGCTTTGCGTTCGTGTAGAAGGGGGCCTGGGGCCCTGCCTGTTTTGTTCATTGCGTTCGCGACACCTGGGTTCGCGTTCTGTAAGGAGAAGGTCAGAGGCATCGCGATCGTGGTTGGTCGAACGCGTTCGCGTAAGAGGAAGAGATGGATCATCGTGTTCGCGGGCTTGGAGACGCATTCGCGTAGAGGTGATTTGTGGCCATCAAAATTTGTTCATTGCGAACGCAGGGGTGTTGACCGCGTTCGCGTAGGGTAAAATCTGGGCGTCCAGAGGGCTTTTTATAATATTTCATCCGCGACTTGGGTTCATTTTTCCACCATTTTTACTCCGCCAGGAGAGCTTTTTGGTCGATTTGAAGAGGGTTTTCGACGGGTATTGATTGGAGGTAAGTCCCTTGACTTAGAAACATCATTTTATTGAAGAATCAACACTTAAATTCATGAAAATGGGTTGGAATTGTGAAGAACTAGGGCTTGGTTTTGAAAAAAAATGAATTTTTGGGATTTGAAAGGCCATTTGAGTTCCGATTTTGATAAAATTTATATGTGTAGACTCGTGGCGAGACGAGGAAACCAGTGATGTAAATTTTGGAATTTTTCGAGAAGTGGGCCCGGGGTTCGGGTTTTGCAACTTCGTATTTTTGAGTATTTTTTGAGTAATTTAAATTGGGTTATGTTCCATTAGCCTATTGTAATGTATTCATTATGGTTTTGACTAGATTCGACGTGCGAGGAGGCGGATTCGAGAGGAAAAGGCATGGCGGAGTAGTTTTGTGGCCAGCTTGAGGTGAGTAATAGATGTAGATGATGACCTGAGGGTTTGAAACCCTGGCATATCATACTGTGACGCTATATTGAGGTGAGACGCGTACTCTATGGTGAGTGTGGGGTCTATTGTGATAGGGGACTATGGCTTAGTCCGACCGAATAATGTTCGTACTGTGTCATTGGCTAGAAATTAGTTGGTAAACCTCCTACTTGGATGGTTATGGATATATTCAGGCAATATGCCGATTATTTGGATCCCGCAGGGATTATTATCACTGTTGCCATGAAATTGAGCATGTTTCCATGATATCAGTCCTGAGTTAAATACTGCCTAGAAATGATTAGCAATCTTCTAAGGTTTTAATCACTTAAACTATAATACCTGTTAAATGGAACTGAAAATGGTAAACTTGATTGTGCCCGTGTGGCTTGCATGCATATATATATCTGGACTGATTGTGGACCGGGATGAACGCCACAACGAATGATACTATGTCATTGCGCTTGGGCTGTAGGAGCCCCTCCGGAGTCTGAACCCCCACAGTGAGCGCGGGTACC
>MDKF010605675.1:0-33583 GCA_026770625.1 Nicotiana glauca
TATATATATATATATATATATATATATATATATATATATATATATATATATATATATATATATATATATGGGTCGGGCTGCACGCCGCAGCAGTATACTGTACAGATCGGGTTGCACGCCACATCGGTATAATCATACTGTCGGTTAATGTGAGAAGTAAAAGAGTTGAGAACCGGTTTAAGGGATATTTACCTGACTTCTTCAGTTACCTCCTGTTTAATGTACTTACTGTTTTTATATAGAACTGCGTAGTATTTTTACGAGTTTTCTTACCGTCAGTCGTTATTTATTGCTATTACTCACTTAGTCGGAGTACCCTTTACTCCCTGCACTATGTGTGTAGATACAGGTATCCCGAAGGCATAGTTGAGCTTTCAGCTGCTGTTCAGCTTACATATGGAGTTATCGAGGTAGCTGCATGGCGTCCGCAAGACCCGATTTCTTCCCTTATCCTCTTTATTTCCGCATTCTAGACTGTTTTATGTATAGGCTACTACTCGAATTTGTATTAGAGGCTCTCGACTCGTGACACCAGATCGGTGGAATTTGTATTGGCATTTTCATGGTCTCCGCACTGTTTTTATCTATTGTTGCAGAGTTAAACTTATGTTAATTGGCATTAAATCCTGTTAATTGGATATAAACTCTATGAAAGGGATTGTGAGTGTCGGAATGATCGGGCTTGCCTAGTATTGTGTTGGGCGCCATCACAACCGGGGTTGGGGTCATGACAAGTTGGTATCAGAGCTTAGGTTACTAGGTCTCACGAGTCATGAGCCGGTTTAGTAGAGTCTCGCGGAGCAGTACAGGGACGCTTGTATTTCTCCTCGAGAGGCTGCAGAACCTTTAGAAAATTTCCACATTCTTGAAATTCTTGTCATGCAAACTTGTTGATCAGAATACTTAACTTCTCTTTATTCTATTCTCTCACAGATGGTGAGGACACGAGCTACCCGATGTGCCGAACGACCACCAGTACCACCTACTGAGGCTATTAGAGGCCGTGGACGCGGTCGTGGTCGTGGTAGAGGCAAGGCAGCAGGGGCAGCACCTGTGGATCCTTTAGTTGTCCCAGCTCAGGACCAAGCTCCAGCAGCACCAGTTCAGGCACCAGTTGTGCCCATTGTGATTTCGGGCCTCCAGGAGACATTGGCCCAGATATTGATAGTCTGCATAGGTCTGGCTCAGGTGGTTTCAGCCACCACAACAGCAACAACTACTTCACAGGCCGGGGGAGGCAATCAGACCCTCGCTGCTCGCAAACCTGAGCAGGGATTACAGACTCCAGAGGCACCTCCAGCTCAGCCAGTGGTACCATTTCAGGAGTACGGGGTTCCAGTTATGCCCGAGGACGAGCAGCGTCGCCTCGAGAGGTTTGGTAGACTCCAGCCTTCAACATTTAGTGGAGCTGAGGGCGAGGATTCCCAGGGTTTTCTCGACAGATGTCAACGGATGCTCCGTACAGCTGGAATTCTTGAGTCCAGCGGTGTGGCTTTTACTACATTTCAGTTTACTAGAGCGGCCTTCACTTGGCGGGAGGCATATGAGCGGTGTAGGCCGGTTGGTGCAGCACCTTTGACTTGGCAGTAGTTCTCCACTCTCTTCTTGGAGAAGTATGTACCGCAGTCCCGCAGAGATGAGCTGTGCAGACAGTTTGAGGGACTACGGCAGGGAGAGATGTCAGTGACCCAGTACGAGATGAGATTTTCTGAGTTGTCTCGGCATGCAGCTTGGTTGGTCCCGATGGACCGTGAGCGTATCCGGAGGTTTGTTGATGTCTCCACTACCCTCTTCGTATTCTTATGACTAGAGAGAGAGAGTGGTGGGTGCTATATTTGAGGAGGTGGTGGATATAGCTCGAGATATTGAGTCGGTTCGTCGCCAGGATCGAGATGAGAAGGAGGACGAGAGGCCTCGAGGTTCTGGTAGTCAAAGTGGCGCTCCTTCGAGAGGCTAGTTTCAGCAGGGTCGGGGTCGTTCTTTCAGGCCTGCTCAGTCCGCTAGACCTGAGTACCGAGGTGGATCTTCTGTTCGTGGTTATCAGGGTTCTCAGCAGAGTCAGCTATCTCTCAGCGCTCTTCCATTACAGAGTTCGTCCCGTGCTCCATCTGTTCAGGGTTCTTCTAGGCCGAGTGCATCAGCTAGCCACTCTAGCGCGAGAGGTTCCCTTCTGTCCCAGTTCCCAGCACCCGGAAGTTGCTATGAGTGTGGAGAGTTCGGGCATATGCGGAGGGAGTGTCCTCGCTGTGCTGCTAGCTTGTCTCAGCAGAGGGGTCAACCCTCATCTTCTGGCCCAGTTTCTTCAGCACCCGCCCCACCAGCTAGGGGTGAGGGTCAGGCAGTCAGGGGTTGACCCAGAGGGGTAGGCCGATCGGGCGGTGGTCAAGCTTATTTTTATGCACTTCAGGGCAAGACATATGTTATTGCCTCGGATGCTGTTATCACAGGTATTATTTCAGTCTGCCACAGGGATGCCTCAGTCTTATTTGATCCCGGTTCCACTTATTCCTATGCGTTTTCATATTTTGCTCATTATTTAGGTACGACCCGGGGGTGTCTTGCTTTACCTGTTCATGTATCTACCCCAGTGGGCGATACTATTATTGTAGACCATGTATATCGGTCGTGTTTAGTGACTATTGGGGGTCTGGAGACCCGAGTTGATCTATTGCTATTGAGCATGGTGGATTTTGATGTTATTCTAGGCATGGACTGGCTGTCTCCATGTCATGCTATTCTGGACTGTCATGCTAAGACAGTCACTTTGGCTATACCGGGTGTTCCGAGGATCGATTGGCGTGGCGTGACTGACTATGTGCCTAGCAGGGTGATTTCTTTCTTAAAGGCCCAACGTATAGTTGGGAAAGGTTGTCTATCATATTTAGCTTTCGTGAGAGATGTTGGAGCTGAGACTCCTAGCATTGATTCGGTCCCAGTTGTGAGGTAATTTCCCAATGTGTTTCCTGCAGACCTGTCGGGCATGCTACCGGACAGAGACATTGATTTTGGTATTGACCAAGTGCCGGGCACTCAGCCCATTTCCATTCCTCCATATCGTATGGCACCGACAGAGTTGAAAGAACTAAAGGATCAACTTCAGGAACTCCTAGATAAGGGGTTCATTCGGCCTAGTGTGTCACCGTGGGGTGCACCGGTTCTATTTGTGAAAAAGAAAGATGGCACGATGAGAATGTGCATTGACTACAGGCAATTGAACAAAGTGACAGTGAAGAACAAGTATCCCCTGCCTCGCATTGATGATTTATTTGACCAACTTCATGGGGGCAAAGGTATTCTCCAAGATTGATCTCCGTTCAGGCTATCAGCAGTTGAAGATCAAGGATTCGGATATTATGAAGACTACTTTCAGGACTAGATATGGGCACTATGAGTTTCTTGTTATGTCCTTTGGGCTGACAAATGCCCCAGCCGCGTTCATGCATTTGATGAACAGTGTATTTCGGCCATATCTGGATTCGTTCATGATCGTTTTTATTGATGATATATTGGTGTACTCGCGTAGCCATGAGGAGCACACACAGCATTTGCGAGTGGTATTGCAGAGATTGAGGGAGGAGAAACTTTATGCAAAGTTCTCCAAGTGTGAGTTTTGGCTTGGGTCAGTGACTTTCTTAGGACACGTGGTGTCTAGCGAGGGTATTCAGATCGACCCAAAGAAGATAGAGGCGGTGCACAGTTGGCCTAGACCGACCTCAGCCACAGATATTCGTAGTTTCCTTGGGTTGGCAAGGTATTATCGCCGGTTTGTTCAGGGATTTTCCTTTATTGCATCGCCCTTGACCAAGTTGACTCAGAAGGGTTCTCCATTTGTGTGGTCGGATGAGTGCGAGGAGAGCTTTCAGAAGCTCAAGACAGCTTTGACCACGGCTCCAGTGTTGGTGTTGCCATCGGCTTCGGGTTCTTACGGTATATTGTGATGCTTTGAGAGTTGGGATCGGATGTGTGTTGATGCAGGAGGGTAGAGTTATTGTATATGCTTCTCGTCAGTTGAAGCCCCATGAGAAGAACTACCCTATGCATGATTTGGAGTTGGCTGCTATAGTTCATGCTTTGAAGATTTGGAGGCACTACTTGTATGGCGTATCTTGTGAGGTATTCACCGATCATCACAGTCTTCAACATCTATTCAAGCAAAAGGATCTTAATTTGAGGCAGCAAAGGTGGCTAGAGTTACTCAAGGATTATGATATTACCATTTTGTATCACTCGGGAAAGGACAATGTGGTGGCCGATGCTTTGAGCCGGAAGGCGGTTAGCATGGGGAGTTTGGTGTACATTCCAGTTAGGGAGAGGACCTTCGCAGTTGATGTTCAGGCTTTGGCCAATCGGATGGTGAGATTAGACATTTCAAAGCCTAGTCGGGTGTTAGCTTGTGTGGTTTCTCGGTCTTCCATGTATAACCGCATCAGAGAGCGCCAGTATGATGATCTGCATTTGCTTGTCCTTAAGGATAGGGTTCAGCATGATGATGCCAGGTATGTGACTATTGATAGTGATGGCGTGTTGAGGATGCAGGGCTGGATTTGCGTGCCCAATGTGGATGGGCTTCGAGATTTGATATTGGAGGAGGCCCACAACTCGCGGTATTCCATCCATCCAGGTGCCGCGAAGATGTACCAGGATTTGAGGCAGCACTATTGGTGAAGGAGGATGAAGAAGGATATAGTGGGGTTTGTAGCCCGGTGTCTTAACTGTCAGCAGGTTAAGTACGAGCATCAGAGGTCAGACGGTGTACTCCAGCGGATGATTATTCCCGAATGGAAGTGGGAGAGTATTACTATGGACTTAGTGAGTGGTCTCCCTCGAACTTTGAAGAAGTTTGATTCAATTTGGATGATTGTGGATCGGCTGACCAAGTCTGCGCACTTCATTCCAGTATGTACTACTTATTCTTCGGAGCGGCTGGAAGGGATCTTTATCCGCGAGATTGTCCGATTGTATGGGGTTCCAGTGTCTATTATCTCAGATAGGGGTACTCAGTTCACTTCTCAGTTCTAGAGAGTTTTTCAGCGGGAGTTGGGCACGCAGGTAGAGTTGAGCACAACATTCCATCCTCAGATGGACGGGCAGTCCGAGCGCATTATTCAGATATTGGAGGACATGTTACGTGCCTGTGTTATTGATTTTTGGGGTTCTTGGGATGAGTTTTTGCGGTTTGCGAGTTTTCCTACAACAACAGTTATCAATCGAGCATTCATATGGCTCCGTATGAGGCGTTGTATGAGAGGCGGTGTAGATCTCCTGTTGGATGGTTCGAGCCCGGCGAGGCTAGGTTATTAGGGACAGAGATGGTTCAGGATGCCTTAGAGAAGGTGAAGCTGATTTAGGAGAGGCTTCGTACAGCACAGTCACGTCAGAAGAGTTATGCGGACCGGAAGGTTTGGGATGTGTCCTATATGGTAGGTGAGAAGGTCTTGCTGAAGGTTTTGCCCATGAAGGGTGTTATGCAGTTTGGGAAGAAAGAGAAGCTGAGTCCGCGGTTCATTGGGCCTTTTGAGGTGCTTAGGAGGATTTGGGAGGTGGCTTATGAGCTTGCTTTGCCACCCAGCTTGTCGAGTGTGCATCCGGTATTTCATGTGTCTATGCTCTGGAAGTATGTTAGGGACCCCTCTCATGTATTGGACTTTAGCATTGTTTAGTTGGATGATGATTTGACCTATGATGTGGAGCCAGTGGATATTTCGGGTCGTCAGGTTCGAAAGTTGAGTTCAAAGGATACAACTTCAGTAAAGGTACAGTGGAGAGGTCAGCCCGTAGAGGAGGCTACTTGGGAGACCGAGCGGGATATACGGAGCAGATAACGACGCCTGTTTGAGGTTCCAGGTATGTTTCTTGACCCGCTCGAGGACGAGCGTTTGTTTTAGTTGGGAGGATGTGACGATCCGCCCCGTCGTCACATAAGCTACCACCCCATTTCCCCTGTTTCCTGCTTCCTTATGTGTTATTATACGAGTCTTTGGTGAATGAATTAAATTGGATTAATTTTAGATGGAAATGAGATAGTTAATCTCTTTAAGGAAGACTTGTTTTGGAAAAGTCAACCGGATGTTGACCTATGAGTTAGAGGGCTCGAATGTGATTTCCGGTGATTCCGTTAGCTTCGGGGAATGATTTGTGACTTAGGAGTGTGATCGGAATTGATTTTGGAGGTCCGGTGTAGAATTAGGCTTGACTTGGCGAAGTTAGTATTTTGGCGAATTCCGGTTGGTAGGTAAGATTTTGATCCGGGGGTCGGAATGGAATTTCGAGAGTTGAATTAGCTTCGTTAGGTGATTTTGGATGTGTGCGCTAAATTTCAGATCATTCGGAGGTGTTTTGGTCGGGTTTTTGATCAAATACGTATTTCGGATGTTTTTGAAGAACTTAGGCTTAAATCCGATGTGATTTGATGGTTTTGGAGTTGGTTGATGTGCTTTGATGATTGGAATAAGTTTGAATGATGTTTTAGGATGTGTTGGTGCTTTTGGTTGGGGTCCCGAGGGCCTCGGGATGGTTTCGGATGGTCAACCGGACCATTTTTAGCCTTTGGGAGTTGCAGGAAATTTCATATCAGGTGTTGCAGGTTTTAAGCCTATGCGATCGCAATAATATGGTCGCGATCGCATAGAAGTATTTTTGGCAAGCTGAGTTTTGTTTTATGCGTTCGCACTAGTGGGCTCGCGATCGCATAGTAGAAGTGAGGGTCCAGCTAAGTTGCTCTATGCGTTCGCATAAGGGAGTCCGCGTTCGCATAGTTCTGGCCAATTACTCATTGCGTTCGCATGGGTTGTGACGCGTTCGCATAAGTCGTTTTTGAGTCCGTGGAATTTTGTTCTTCACGATTGCGAGCCTTGGCCGCGATCGCATATAAGGAAAATACTGTAGCGGACAGAAGGTTTATAAACATATCCTCCGCGAGTTTAAACCATTTTTCCTCCATTGTTGAGCACCTTGAGAGCTTTTTGGGAGAAATTGAAGAGGGTTTCGATGGGAATTGATTGGAGATGAGTCTTATAACCTAGAAACATCATTTTATTGAAGAATCAACACTTAAATTCATGGAAATTTGATTAAAAATGGAAGAACTAGGGCTTGACTTTTTGAATAAAAATCTGGAGTTTGAGGGAGTATTTGAGCTCGAATTTTGGTAAAGTTGATATGTATAGACTCGTGGTGAGATAAGGAATCCAGTGATGTGAATTTTATAATTTTTCGAGAAGTGGGCCCGGGGCTCGGGTTTTGCCAACTTTGTGATTTTTGATAATTTTCGAGTTTTTTCGATTTGGTTGTGTTCCCTTATCCTATTGTAATGTATTCCTTGTGGTTTGACCAGATTCTACGCATGAGGAGGTTGATTTGCGAGGCAAGGGCATAGCGAGCTAGGAGTTCGGCCTGCTTGAGGTGAGTAATGGCTATAAATGATGTTCTAAGGGTTTGAAACCCTGGATTTGCACAACGTGGTGCTATGTTGAGATGAGACACACGCTGTGTGATGAGCGTGGAGTTTGTTACTGTTGGGGATTTGGACTTGGTCCGTTCCGGTTGATGTTTTTACTATATTTTGACTGAGACTTAGTTAATATCATTGATGTTTGGGCTAGTCGCCATGTTTGGGGCCTTGTGCCGACCTATAGAACCCTTAGGGGTACGTGTACATGATTGACCTCACTTTACTCGTTAGAATCATACCCTCAGCCATGTTCTTAACTGATAAACATAATATGAACCGACTTTAGAAATTGGTAAATCCTAATGGGAATAACTTGTGGGTTAGGAACCTTGTCTTAGTTGAGTGTGCTCGAGAGGCCAAGTCTATATTGACTGAAAGGGGTTAAGGACCCCCCCCCCCCATAGTGAGGGTATTTGATATATCCCGGATCAGGCTGCACGCCACAGCAGTATATATACATATATGGATCGGACTGCATGCCGCAGTAGTATATTATATGGATCGGACTGCACGCTGCAGTAGTATATTATATGGATTGGACTGCACGCTGCAGTGGCATAGCGCTTGGGCTGTAGGAGCCCCTCCAGAGTCTGCACACCCCCAGTGAGTGCAGTCGACTATTATCATATGGATATATGGATCGGGCTGCACGCCCCTGCAGTATACTGTACGGATCAGGCTGCACGCCGCAACGGTATAATCATACTATCGGTTAATGTGAGAAGTAAAAGAGTTGAGAACCGGTTTAAGGGATATTTACCTGACTTCTTCAGTTACCTACTATTTAATGTACTTACTATTTTTATATTGAACTGCGTAGTGTTTTTACGAGTTTTCTTACCGTCAGCCGTTATTTATTGCTATTACTCACTGAGTCGGAATACTCACTTTACTCCTTGCACCATGTGTGCAGATACATGTATCCCAGAGGCATAGTTGAGCTTTTAGCTGTTGTTCAGCTTACATCTGGAGTTATCAAGATAGCTGCATAGCGTCCGCAGGACCCGATTTCTTCCCTCATCCTCTTTATTTCCGCATTTTAGACTGTTTTATGTATAGGTTGCTACTCGAATTTGTATTAGATGCTCTCGGCTCGTGACACCAGATCAGTGGGATTTGTATTGGCATTTTCATGGTCTCCGCACTGTTTTTATCTATTGTTGCAGAGTTACTAACATTAAATCCTGTTAATTGGATATAAACTCTATGAAAGGATTGTGAGTGTCAGAATGGTCGGGCTTGCCTAGCATTGTGTTGGGCGCCATCACGACTGGGATTGGGGTCGTGAAACCAGAGTTGATGGGGATTTTGAAATAGTCTCCATGCAAGACTTGCATGTAAGGCTTGATTCTTTATAGCTAGGTTTTGTATCCTTAGACCCCCTTGATCTAAAGTTTGTGTTATTATAGTCCACTTAACAAGATGTAATTTTTTCTTTTATGGAGTTGTATCCCAGAGAAAATTTCGTTGGTAGCGAGTGAGGTAGAATAGTATATAGTTAGAAATTTTAATGTATTGCATTAGGTGATTAGGAAGGCGCTTTAAAGTAGAACGAATTAATGTTGTCCTTCCTGCTTTTAATAGAAAATTGGTTTTCCAACCTTCTAATTTATTTTTGAAATTGTCAAGTAAGAATTGGTAATCCCTTTTTGAAGGTTTCTTTATAAAGATAGGAAATCCTAAATATCTACCAAAACTTTTTCCTTCATTCATATGGAAGAGTTGTAGTACAGATGTTCTTCTATTGGTTGTACAATTTTTTGAGATTTTTTTTTGATTTATCAAAGTTGATAGTTTGTCCAAAGTGATGTATAAAGTGAGTAATAGTATTAACAATTGATTGACAATTATTGGCTGTAATTGTTGCCGTGAGAATAATATCGTCATCAAAAAATAAGTGAGATAGCTGAGGTCCTTTTTTAGCAAGGGAGATTGGTAGCCAAGTGTGGTAATCAACTTCTGTATTTATTTTTCATGAGATCATTTCAAGGCAGAGGATAAACAGATAAGGTTATAAAAGGTCTCCTTGTCTTATGCCTTGCGTGGGTGTGAAATATTCTGTAGGGTTTCCATTAATATTGAAGTAGAAGTAGTAGTTATGCAAGACATAATTATTTGAGTAAAAGTTGGGGGAAAATTTAAGGTGATTAAAATATTATGTATGAATGACCATTCTAATTTGTCGAAGGCCTTTTCAAGGTCCAACTTGAGAAGCATATTTAAATTATTACCTTTCATTTTTTGGAATTTGGTAATGATTTTCTGGACAATAAGGGCATTATCTGCGACTCTTCTATTTTTCTGGAAACTAGATTGAATTGAATGAATAATATGTTCCAGAATAGGTTTTAGTCTATTTACGATTATTTTTGTGATAATCTTGTAAATAGTATTACAAAGGCTGATGAGTCGATATTGAGATATGGAAGAGGCATGCCTATTTTTAGGAATTAGGCAAGTGTGTGTAGTATTAATAGAATGGTTGATTTGATAGTCAAGAAAGACTTTGTGACAAAAATATTTGATGGAGTTGCCTATTGTGTCCCAATATTTTTGATAGAAGAAAGGGTGTAGACCATCTGGTCCAGGAGCTTTTAAAGGTTTAAAGGAGTGAATTGCATTGATAATTTTATAATCTTGTAAGGGTTTAATTAAGGAAAATGATCCTCATGAGTTAATACATTAGAGGGTTGTATTGTATATTTTGGAGTAGAAACAGTTTTTTGTGTTGTGAAAAGATTTTGGAAATATTTTGTAATATTATTCTTAATAATATGTGGGTCAGTAATCCAATTTCCCCCTTGATCTTGTAACGTAGTTATACGATTATGTCTTCGGTGATTTAGAGTTGTGAGATGGAAAAAATTGGTATTTGCATCGCCATCATTTAACTAATTAATATGAGACTTTAATTTTCAAAAATCCTCCTCAAGCTTGAGTAGATGATTAAAGTCCATCCTTAATTGGTGTTCCAGATTGTGCAAGAAAGTGCTAGTAGGATAGTTTATAGATGATTGGAGACCACCTAAGCGAGCTAATAATTTCCTTTTACGTTTAAAAATATTAGCAAAAGTCTATTTATTTCATTCTTGGACTATGTTAGTGAAATGATTAATTGCTGGTAGCAACAATATGTTATCATTCCAGGCTTGTTTAACTATAGAAGGGAAATTAGGGTATGTAGTCCAGATTGTTTCAAATCTAAAAAAATTTGCCTAGGTAGTGGACAATGTTGTAATCTAGGAGAAGGGGACAATGATCAGAATGAGTACATGGGAGATGTGTGTGATAGTAGCCTATATCATATGATGTAAATGCTATCTATGCCCTAAGTTAACCATACTTTATCGATGTTTTAAGTGCTAATTGATAACAAAATGCTCTAATTGAGGCTTTTATGCTTTGCAAGAATTACCTCGGGTTAGAAGGAGAATATACAGTGTTTTGGGGGTCAAATATTAGATACAAGGCCAATCGAGAAGAGCCTAGATGAAAAGGAGTAAGAAAAAGTGAAGAAAAACTGGGCAACAGCTCATCGCGACCGCGGTGGGACCGCAGTGAAAGAAGGCGAAAAACGGAATGTTTGCAAAATGCCGCCGTCGTGCCGCGACCGCGGTGGATCTGGATATAGCCAAGAAGTTTGGAGGCCAAAGTGTAAATCGTGGGAAACTTATCCTAACCCTATATAAACTCAACAAACTCGCCCAAGTGAAGGTTAAGCTGGTTTTTAGACTAAATTAGAGGCAAGAACAAGTGTGAGAAGATCAAGACACCATTAGAGTTTTTCAATCTTCTTCTTGTTATTATTATTTGCAAATTATGAATGATTTTATGGTTTTATGTTGCTTTACTATGAGTAGCTAAATATTTAATCTAGGGTTGACGGAACCAATTGTTAGATGAAGTCTTGACTCAATTTTGTTGTAATCGAGCCAGGTTTATTATATGATTGTTCAAATATTCTTTGCATGGTGATTAATTGAATGGGCCCTTGATTAATCGTGTCTAATTGCCTTGTGTTGCTTGAGAAAGAATACTAGGTTAGATTGTTGTTAAACAACACCAATTTTGGGTAATTGAAGAGATTCATTACTTGAATTTAAAAGTGGGGTTAGAGATACGAAACTTTGGTGGGATAATTCAGAGCTGCATAAATTATCAGCTAGAGTAGTTCGAGAGAATGCTCTAGTAAATTATCATAATTGACCGAGAGATAATTGCGATAGCTCATAGCTCATAATCCTCATAGAGTATCACGGAGAGATTATAGCAAAAGAGTTAAGAATTAAGCTAGCAATTGGGGAAATCAATACCCTAGATCTTTTTACCATCGAATTATCATGAATTTAGAATATTGTAGTTTTAATATCCTTTTTCATTAGTTAAATAAATCTCCCTGTTTATTGATAAAAATCTTGCATTGGTTAAACTTGTATTAGCATCACGAATAGTTGTAATAGATAGGTTAGTTCCCTGAGGATTCGACTCCGGACTTGAAAAACTGGATTATATTTGTAACGACCGCTTTGTCTTTTATAAGGCATAGTTGGACGTGATCAAATTTTGGCGCCGTTGCCGGGGACCTAACGGTGTTATTTATTATAACTCAGAAACAGTGCTAGAATTATTGGTTTAGATCACTTTTCTACGGTGTTAATAATTTTCCATTGAAATTATCACGTTTAAACTCTTGTGTGATTCCGGTGTATGCCTAGAGATTCTTCGAGGACTGGTGAACTGCTTGAAGGACTCTCAAACCCCGAGAAAATATTCAGGAAATTAAACTGTGCCAACAAGAGGAACAAACAATCACAACAAACACACCAATATAAAATTGAAATGGGTGACGTAAACAACGTCAACGGGAACATCAGGGATGATCAAGCTGACCTAAACATCAGAGTGGTGGCACCTTTTGTGCCAGAAACTGCACTTTATGATTGGGCATAGCCAACAGCTGACAAACTGGCCACTGCCATTGCTGTGCCCCAATACAAGCGGAGACATTGTAGATCACCAACAACATGCTGCATCTTTTGGAGGAAGTATATTTCAAAATATTTTCTTTAACACTTGAAGGATTTGACCAATTGATGGAAGTTTGTTTGCTAAAGCCTAATGTGAAAACTGGCATAGTTGTTGAGTAATGACTTTTCTTTACTATATTGTGATTTCGTATTTGGGTTGTATTTTCATTCACTTTTCTATGTTCTTATTTTGTTGTTCCGCTGTTACTTGTTGTTTTCCATCCTTATTGTAATTACTGTATTGTTAGCCATACCACGTAGTGTTTATATAGATATCATATCTTGTGGTTTCTATACTTATGATTGTTCTGTTTTATTAAACTAGTAAGTGTCTTGACTGTTTCTCGTCACTACTCCACCAAGGTTAGTCTTTATACTTATTGGGCACCGTTGTGGTGTGCTCATGCTACTTTTCTGCATATTTTTTTGTGTGCAGACCCAGGTATTGTTTGTTTGTAGCTGTGTGGGCCATTGTTGAGGAGACTCAAGGTAAATCTGCTGCCGCGTTCGCAGGCTTCGGAGTCACCTTCTTATTTTATATTCACACTGTTGCACTTATTTCCATACAGTTGTGTTTAGAAGTTTTAGAAGAACTCTATAGAGCTTATGACTTGTACTACCGGGTTTTGAGAACATGTTAATTGTATAAGGATTTCATTCCAGAAAAATTTTAAGATGTTATTTATTATTGTTGTTCTTCTGTAAATATTAGGCTTACCTAGTCCTTAAGACTAGGTGCCGTCACGAAACCCAACGGAGGGAAAATTGGGTCGTGACAAGATAACAAGTTATACTTGAAAGATGGAACATAAATAACTCTTTCTAGAATTATATCAGGTTGAATGCAACCCTTTCCTATGTGTGTCACAAAAAACCGAAAAGAATTATGCAAACTTATATGTAAAGGCATAGGTAAAGGAGACATAGTTAGGAAAGAATTGGAATCAAAACACATGTTCTGAGGCACCTTAATCAATTATCTAGGTTTTAGTATAAAAACAGCAAGACATATTCCTGAATATTTAAGAATAGTACCAACAACAACATTGGCACTAATCTTGAGGTTGCATTTCCTGTACTTCCAACTTGCACCTGTCTGATTATGTTGACCAGTTTAAAAACATGTTATTTCCTGAAAAATTGTGTCTGATTGTTTGGATTTCATTCATTGATGTCACCGGACTTTCCATCACCCTGTTGATCTGCTACTACAACATTTGATTTTATTGCTCTTTGGAACTTTTCACCTTAGGTAAACTGGAATTCATAAGGGAATCCTATATGTCTGTAGAATTCAGCTCTTACGTGTCCTATCTTTGAGCAATGGTTTCAGGTTACATTAGGATTAAACTTAGACTTCTCTGTCTAGGACTTATATTGTGTGTTTCCTATTTTGTTGAGAATTCCACCCTTTCTGCACTTGGTTGTTTTTCTGTGAAAATTTGTTCTGCGTTCCTACCATGAAAAAAGCCCTATTAGTAGGGTAATGTGGGATCATATAGATCTCCCTTTGGATCTCATCTTGTAGTAACGTGGAGTAGGTTTTATCCATACCAAGAATAGAACTGAGCATGAGAATGTTTCCCATTACTTGTGCATAAGTGTAACGATCTAGCTAGTCGTTTCATGAGCTATAACCCCGTTTCCCCTATTTCTGCTCCCATATGTGTTATTCAGTTGTATTTGATCATATCGTGTTGGTTATGTTGTGTTCGGGGTGGTTTTAGAGTGGAATGAGACACTTAGTAGGCGTTTGGACATAAGAATTATAAAATTCCAAAAAATGGTGATTTTTTTTTTCAAATAAAAATGGTATTTGAAATTTAGAGTTGTGTTTGGACATAAAATTCAGTTTGGTTGTTTTTTAAAGGTTTGTGAGTAATTTGAGTGAAAAATTTAAAAAATAGCTTTTTGGAGTTTTTCAAATTTTTGATAACTTTCCAAAATGTATCTCCAAGTGAAAATTGTAAATTTTATGAAAAAACACTTATTCTGAAGAAAAAATAAAAAAAATTTGTAAAAAGGAAAGAATCTTTTATGTCCAAGCGGGCTCTTAGTCTCTTATTTGGAAGCTTAGGTTAGAAAAGTCAACTGGATGTTGACTTATAAGTAGAAGGTATCGAGTATGAATTTTGATGGTTCAGATAGCTTCGTTAGGTGATTTTGGGACTCAGGAGCGTGTTCGAAATATAATTTGGAGGTCCCTGTAGATTTAGGCTTATTTTGGCGAAATTGGAAATTTGAAGTTTTTCAGTCGGTAGTGGAAATCTTGATATCAGGGTCGGTTTAGAATTTCAAAAATTGGAGTAGGTTCGTTGTGTCATTTGTGACGTGTGTGCAAAATTTCAGGTCATTCGGAGGAGTTTTGATAGGTTTTTGCATTGACATTCGGAAGTTTTAAAATCCTTAGGCTTGAATTCGAGGGTGATTTGATATTTTGATGTTGTTTCGAGCGTTCCGAAAATTTGAATAAGTTTGAATAGTGGTATATGACTTGTTGGTATTTTTGGTTGGGGCCTCGAGGGCCTCAGGATGAATTCAGATGATTGATGGAAGGATTGGGATTTGGTTGAGCAGCTGAACTTTGCTGCTTCTGTCATTTTCGCACCCACAGATTGGGGACCGCAGGTGCGGGACTCATAGAAGCGAGATCGTACCGCATAAGCGGAGAATTGGGGAGCTGAGGAAAACTGCAGGTGCACAAAAAGACCGCACCTGCGAGACCACAGGAGCAAGAAGCTGACCGCAGAAACGGGATTTCTAGGGTTAAGTGAAAATCGCACCTGCGATGGTTCTTCCGCAGGTGTGGTGTCCCAGAAGCGACTCTGAGACAGTAGATTCGGAAAACTCTAGGCAGACGGTATAAGGTCTTCTTCACGAATTTTTCTTAATTTCTCCATTTTTGAAGACGGGTGTTGAGCTTGGGCAGTGATTTCTCAAGAGGGATTAAGGGTTATTAGTTGGGTAAGCTACTTTAACTTTATTACTTGTGTTTATGACCATATTTCCATTGTTAAATCATGATATTAGTGAAAATTAGGGAAGAAATTTGGGAGATTGGGACTTGAAATTGCAGAGTTTAAATTGGGGATTTGAGGGGCCATTTGAGGTCCGATTTTGATGATTTTGGTATGTATAGATTTGTGAGAGGATAAGGATTCTAGTGTTGTGATTTTTATCGGATTCCGAGACGTGAGCGCGGGGTGGTCGGGTTTGGCAATATTTAGAAATTTTGACTAAATTTGATAATTTTCACGTGGGCTTTGTTCCTTTGGATTGTATTGATGTTATGGATCTGATTTTGGATATATTCGGTGCGATTTGAGGCCGAGTCGAGAGGCAAGGGCATTGCGGAGTATATTTTTTTCTGTTTCAAGGTAAGTAACAATTGTAAATCTAGACCTGAGGGTATGAAACCCCGAATTTTTGTACTATTTTGACAAATAAGGTGACACACATGCTAGGTGACGGGGCGTGTGGGCGTGCACCCGTAGGGATTGTGACTTGGTTCGTCCCGTGGCAACTATAGAATTGCATATTTTGATAAACTCTATATGACTTCTATGTGTTTTAGAAATGATTCTGTTAACTTGGACTAAATGCCATGTTTGGGGCCTTGTGCCATACTGTTGGACACTCAAAGGCATTTTACTGTTATTTTCACATTGTTTTTGATAGAAAGCATTATCCTCAGTAATGGATTATACCTGCTTATTGTTAAATCTTGTTCCTCACTCTATTTTAATATTCATGAAAGTGTTTTGGGTTGAGTTTCCTGAGTTTGCACTGAGATACCTGAGTGGCTTGTGAGTTGATGAGTGACTGAGGCCGAGGGCCGGATTATGAGTATTATGGATCGGGTTGCACGCCGCAACGTTATATATATGTATATAGGGACCGGGCTGCATGCCGCATCGATATATTCAATCGGGCTGCACGCAGCAACGATATAGAACTTGGGATGTAGGAGCCCCTCCGGAGTCTGCACACCCCTAGTGAGCGCAGTCGACTATATATTTATGGATCGAGCTGCATGCTGTAGCGGTTATTATGAGATAGTTATTGAGCGTGAGTGGTTACTGGTAAAAGTTGAGTCCTGAGCGACTAGGAGACTTGTCCGAGGGGCTAGATAGTTATTTGAGTGCCACTTTGCCTGAGGGACTTGTTTTTATGAAAATACTGTTTTCACCCTTTTGTATGTTGAGCTTATAATCAAAATGTTGGATAAATGTTTTAATGACTTTTCATTGAAACTGGAGTTTTAACTGGATGTTTAGAATTTATCTACTGATTTGATCTTGCTATTTCCTCCAAGACATTGTGTTATGATATATTTATGATTTTAGATGCGTGTCGCTGCACTCAACCTTTATTTATTGTTACTTATTGAGTTGGCATACTCCCTGCACCTTGTGTGCAGATCCAGGTGCCAGAGCATCCGAATGAGAGTTGTCTCTTGCCTTTCAGAGCATTTTCGGAGATTGCGAGGTAGTTGCACGGTGTCCGCAACCCTGCCTTTTCTTTCCTATCTTTTAGTATTATCTATTTCAGTCTCATCTCGTATGAGTAGACAATGTCAGATTGTATATTTTAGTGGCTCATGACTAGTGACACCTGGATTGGGCAGTGTTGATATTTTTGATTACTTGTTTCCGCTTATTTTGATATATTAAAACGATAGGTTTGTGATCTGTTTTGACTAGTAAATGAATTAAGAAAAAGACTTTTATGTTATAAGTGTTGAATCGGCTGGCCTAGTGCTGCGATACGCGCCATCACGACTGGGGTGGTTTGGGGTCGTGAAAAGTTAGTATTAGAGCCTAGGTTACATAGGTCTCACGGGTCATGAGCCAGTTTAGTAGAGTCTCGCGGATCGGTACGGAGACCTCTGTATTTATCCTCCGGAGGCTGCAGAACCTTTAGGAAAAACTTTACATTCTTGAAATTCCTGTCGTGCGAATCTGTTGATTCTAGTACTAAACTTCTATTATTTTATTCTCTTACAAATGGTGAGGATACGTGCTACCGGTCAGGACGGACGACCACCAGTTAGGGCCACTAGAGGCCGAGGTTGCGGTAGAGGCTGTAGTAGGGGCAGGGGTGTAGCCCGTATAGCAGATGGGGCAGCACTGCATATCCACCAGCAGCCCCAGTTCATGATCAGATTCCCTTGGGGGATGCTCCAGCAGGACCAGCTCAGGCACCCACTGTGCCTATTGTTATTCTGGGTCTTCAGGAGACTTTGGCTCAGATCTTGATCGTGTGCACTAGTCTTTCTCAGACGGTCGCGGTTTCTACTACAACAGCTACTTCTCAGATCGGGGAGGCACCCAAACTCCCGCCGCTCGTACACTCGAGCAGGTTGTTTAGGGTTTGCAAACACCGGAGGCACCACCAGCCTAGTCGGTTGCACATGTTCAGGATTTTATAGTACCAGCTATGCCTGAGGACGAGCATCATCGATTGGAGAGTTTTAGTAGACTTCAGCCTCCGACTTTCAGTGGTGCAGAGGGCGATGATGCCTAGGGTTTCTTAGACAAGTGTCAGAGGATTCTTCATACAGCGGGTATTCTGGAGACCAGTGGGGCCGAATTTACTACTTTTAAGTTTTCTGGAGCTGCCTTCACTTGGTAGGAGGCTTATGAGAGGCGTAGACCTGTTGGTGCAATGCCCCTTACCTGGTAGCAGTTCTCTGCTCTCTTTTTGGAGAAAGTATGTACCACAGTCTCATAGGGAGGAGCTGCGCAGGCATTTCGAGCAATTGCGTCAGGAGGATATGATTGTGACGTATTATGAGATGAGGTTCTCAAAGTTAGCTCGTCATGCTGTTTGGTTGGTTCCTATGGATAGAGAGAGTAGCAGGAGGTCGTTGATGGCCTCACATATCAGCTTCGGATTCTCATGACCAGAGAGAGGGTGTCAGGTGCTAATTTTGAGGAGGTTGTTGATATTTCCCATGAGATTGAGTCAGTTCGTCACAAGGAGCGAGATTAGAGGGAGGCCAAGAGGCCTCAGGGATCTGGTAGTTTTGGTGGTGTTCCTTTGAGAGGTTAGTTTCAGCATGGTAGAGGCCGTCCATTCAAACATGCTCAGTCAGCTCGCCCAGTTCATCGTGGGGCATCATCGGGCCAAGGTTCTCATAGTTCACATCAGGGTCATTCATCACTTACTGCCCTCCCAACCCCGTGTTCATCACGTGCTTCATCAATTCAGGGCTCTTCCATGCCAGGTCCTACTACTGGTCATCCCGGTGCTAGAGATTCCCTTCAATCCCCATTTCCCGCACCAGGGAGTTGCTATGAGTGTGGAGAGTTTGGATATATGAGGTGACAGTGTCCTAGTCTTCTTAGGGGTCCATCTTAGCAGAGGAGTCAGCCCTCGACTTTAGCTCTAGTTACTTCACCACCCGCCCAGGCATCTAGGGATGGGGGTCAGTCAACTAGGGGTCGCCCTAGTAGGGGAGGCCGATTAGGTGGCAGTCAGGACTGTTTTTATGCCCTCCCAGCCAGACCATATGCTATTGCTTCAAATGCCGTGATTACATGTATTGTCTCAGTTTGCCACAGAGATGCCTCTGTGTTATTTGATCCTAGTTCCACCTTTTCATATGTGTCATCATATTTTGCATGTTATTTGGATACGCCCTGTGAGTCTCTTGTTTCCTCTGTTCGTGTATCTACTCTGGTGGGTGATACTATTGTTGTGGACCGCGTATATCGGTCATGTATGGTGACTATTGGGGATCTAGAGACCCGAGTAGATCTTTTGCTGCTTTGTATGGTGGACTTTGATATGACATTAGGAATGGATTGTCTATCTCCGTGTTGTGCTATATTGGACTACTATGCTAAGACAATGACGTTGGCTATGTCAGGTGTGCCATGGATTGAGTGGTGAGGTTCGACTGATTTTGTCCCAATAAGGTGATTTCATTTTTGAAGGCCCAGCGGATGGTTGGGAAATGGTGTCTTTAAAAGTTAGCTTTTGTGAGGGATGTTAGTGTAGAGACTCCTAGTATCGATTCTATTCCATTAGTGAGGGACTCTCCCGATGTGTTTTCTACAGAGCTACCGGGCATGCCCTCGAATAGGGATATTGACTTTGGTATTGATCTGGTGTCAGGCACTCAGCCCATTTCTATTCCACCAATTGTGTGGCACCGTCGGAGTTTAAGGAGTTGAAGGAGCAGCTTCAAGAACTCCTTGATAAGGGGTTTATTCGGCCTAGTGTGTCGTCTTATGGTGCGCCTATTCTGTTTATGAAAAAGAAGGATGGCACGATGAGGATGTGTATTGATTATAGGCAGTGGAACAAAGTCACAATCAAGAATAAGTATCATTTGCCTCATATTGATGATTTATTTAACCAGCTTCAGGGAGCGAGGGTGTTCTCCAAGATTGATCTCCGGTAAGGGTATCACCAGTTGAAGATGAGGGACTCGGATATTCTTAAGACAACTTTCAGGACCTGATATGGTCATTATGAGTTCCTTGTGATGTGTTTTGGGTTGACCAATGCCCCAACATCGTTCATGCATTTGATGAACAATGTTTTTGGCCTTATCTCGACTCATTTGTTATTGTATTCATTGATGATATTCTGGTATACACGCATAGTCAGAAGGAGCACGCAGAGCATTTGAGAGTGGTATTGCAACATTTGAAGGTGGAGAAGCTTTATGAAAAGTTCTCCAAGTGTGAGTTTTGGCTCAGTTCAGTGGATTTATTGGGGCATGGGGTGTCCAGTAAGGATATTCAGGTTTATCCAAAGAAGATAAAGGCGGTTCAGAGTTTGCCTAGACCATCCTAAGCCATAGAGATTCGCAACTTTCTTGGTTTGGTGGGTTATTAGCACCGGTTTTTTTAGGTATTTTCACCTGTAGCATCACCCTTGACCAAATTGACCCAAAAAGGTTCTCCATTCAGGTGGTTGGATGAGTGTGAAGCGAGCTTTCAGAAGTTCAAGGCTGCATTGACTACAACTCCAGTGTTAGTTTTGCCATCAACTTCAGGTTCATATACAATGTACTATGATGCTTCGAGAGTTGATATTGGGTGTGCGTTGATGGTGGAGGGTAGGGTGATTGCTTATGCTTCTTATCAGTTGAAGCCCCATGAGAAGAACTACCTTGTTCATGATTTAGAGTTGGCTGCCATTGTTCACGCGTTGAAGATTTGGAGGCATTATTTTTATGGTATGTCTTGTGAGGTGTTTACCAATCATCATAGCCTCAAGCACTTGTTCAAGCAGAAGGATATCAATATGAGGCAGCGGAGATGGTTGGAGCTGCTAAAGGATTATGATATCACTATCTTGTACCATTTGGGGAAGGCTAATGTAGTGGCCGATGACTTGAGTAGGAAGGCGGTGAGTATGGGCAGCTTGGCATATATTCTTGTTGGGGGAGACCTCTTGTAGTTGATGTTCAAGCCGTAGCCACTCGGTTCGTGAGATTGGATATTTTGGAGCCCAGTCGGATCTTAGCTTATGTGGTTTCTCTGTCTTCCTTATTTGATTGCAACAGAGAGTGCCAGTATGATGATCCTCATTTGCTTGTCCTCAAGGACAGATTTAAACACGATGATGCCAAAGATGTGACTATTGGTGAGGATGGGGTATTGAGGATGCAGGGCCAGATATGTGTGAGCAATAGATGGGCTTCGGGAATTGATTCTAGAGGAGGCCCACAGCTCACGGTATTCCATCCATTCGGGTTCCGCGAAGATTTATCAGGATTTGAGACAACACTATTGGTAGAGAAGAATAAAGAAGGATATTGTTGGATTTGTAGCTCGGTGTCTCAATTATCAGCAGGTGAAATATGAACATCAGAGATCGGGTGGCTTACTTCAGCGGTTAGATATTCTAGAGTGGAAGTGGGAGCAGATTACCATGGATTTTGTAGTTGGACTCCCACGAACTTTGAGGAAGTTCGATGCTATTTGGGTGATTGTGGATCGGCTGACCAAGTCCACGCACTTCATTGCTGTATGTACTACCTATTCTGTAGAGCGGTTAGCAGAGATTTGTATCCGAGAGATTTTTTGCATGCTATCCCAGTTTCTATCATTTCAGATAGAGGTACTCAGTTCACGTTGCAGTTTTGGAGAGCTGTGCAGCGAGAGTTGGGTACTCTAGTTGAGTTGAGCACAACTTTTCACCATCAGACGGACCGACAGTACGAGCGCACTATTTAGATATTGGAGGACATGTTGCGTGCTTGTGTCATTGACTTTGGAGGTTCATGGGATTAGTTTCTACCGCTCGTAGAGTTTGCATATAACAAGAGTTATCAGTCAAGTATTCGAATGACTCTTTATGAGGCTTTATGTGGGAGACGATGTAGATCTCCAGTTGGTTGGTTTGAGTCACGTGAGGCTAGGCTTTTGGATACATACTTGGTACATGATGCTTTGGATAAGGTGAAAGTGATTCAGGAGCGGCTTCACACAGCGCAATCGAGACAGAAGAGTTATGCTGACACAAAGGTTCATGATGTATCTTACGTGGTTGGGGAGAAGGTTCTACTGAAGGTTCCACCCATGAAGGGTGTTATGAGATTTGGGAAGAAGGGTAAATTGAGACCTCGATTCATTGGGCCTTTTGAGGTGCTTCATAGGATTGGGGAGGTGGTTTATGAGCTCGCTTTTCCACCTAGCTTGTCAAGTGTGCATCCGGTATTTCATGTTTCTATGCTCCGAAATTATATTGGTGATCCGTCTCATGTTTGGATTTCAGCACGGTTCAGTTAGATGGTGATTTGACTTATGATGTGGAGCCAGTGGCTATTTTGGAGCGACATATCTGAAAGTTGAGATCAAAGGATATAGCTTCAGTGAAAGTGTAGTGGAGAGGTCAGCCCGTGGAGGAGGCTACCTAGGAGACCGATCGGGAGATGCGGAGTAGATATCCTCACATATTTGAGGTTTCAGGTATATTTCTTGACTCGTTTGAGGATGAATGTTTGTTTAAGAGGGGGATGATGTACTGAACCGGCCAGTCATTTTATGAGTTACAACCCTGTTTCCCCTATTTCTGCTCCCCCATGTGTTATTCAGTTGTATTTGATCATATTGGGTTGGTTGTATTGTGTTCGGAGTGGTTTTAGAGTGGAATGAGAAACATAGTCTCTTATTTGGAAGCTTAGGTTGGAAAAGTCAACCGAATGTTGACTTATGAGTACAAGATATCAGATGTGGATTCTGATGGTTCGGATAGCTTCGTTAGCTGATTTGGGACTTAGGAGGGTGTTCGGAATGTAATTTGGAGGTCCGTGGTAGATTTGGGCTTGTTTTGGCGAAATTAGAAATTTGGAGTTTTCTAGTCGGTAGTGGAAATTTTGATATCGAGGTCGGACCGGAATTTCAAAAATTTGAGTAGGTCCGTTGTGTCAATTGTGACGTGTGTGCAAAATTTCAGGTCATTCAGATGAGTTTTGATAGGTTTTTGCATTTTTTGCGAAATTCGGAAGTTTTGAAATCCTTAGGCTTGAATCCGAGGGTAATTTGATGTTCTGATGTTGTTTCGAGCGTTCCAAAGGTTTGAATATGTTTGAATAGTGGTATATGACTTGTTGGTATTTTTGGTAGGGGCCCCAAGAGCTTGGGGATGAATTCGGATGTTCATGGAAAGATTGGGATTTGGTTGAGCAGCTAAACTTTGCTGCTTCTGTCATTTCCACACCTACGCATTGGGGCCGCAGGTGCGAGACTCGCAGAAGCGAGATTTTACTGCATAACGGAGAATTGGGGAGCTGAGGAAAACCACAGGTGCGCACAAGGACCGCACCTGCGAGATCGCAGGAGCGAGAAGGTGTTCGCAGAAGCGGAATTTCTTGGGTTAAATGAAAATCGCACCTATGATGGTTCTTCCGCAGGTGCGGCATCGCAGAAGCTACTGTGAGACTACATATGCAGAAAACACTGGGCAGAAGGTATAAAAAGGTCTTCTTCGCAATTTTTTCTTCATTTCTCCATTTTTGAAGTCGGGTGTTGAGCTTGGCAGTGATTTCTCAAGAGGGATCAAGGGTTATTAGTTAGGTATGCTACTTAAGCTTTATTACTTGTGTTTATGACCATTTTTCCATTGTTAAATCATGATATTAGTGGAGATTAGCAAAGAAATTGGGGAGATTAGGGCTTGAAATTGGAGAGTTTAAAATGGGGTTTTGAGGGGCCATTTGAGGTCCTATTTTGATGATTTTGGTATATGTAGACTCCTGAGAGGATAAGGATTCTAGTGTTGTAATTTTTATCGAATTCTTAGATGTGGGCCGGGGGATGGGTCGGGTTTGGTCAATTTCAGGAATTTTGATTAAATTTGATAATTTTCATGTGGGCTTTGTTCCTTTGGTATGTATTGATGTTATGGTTCTGATTTTGGATAGATTCGGGGCGATTTGAGGCCGAGTCTAGGGACAAGGGCATTGCGGAGTAGATTTTCGTTCGGTTCAAGGTAAGTAACTATTGTAAATCTCGACTTGAGGGTATGAAACCCCATAGTTTTGTATTAGTTTAACAAATAAGGTGACGCACATGCTAGGTGACGTGTGTGGGCGTACACCCGTAGGTATTGTGACATGGTCCGTCCCGTGGAAACTGTAGAGTTGTATATTTTGATAAACTCTATATGAGATCTATGTGTTTTAGAAATGATTCTATTAACTTGGGCTGAATTCCATCTTTGGGGCCTTGTGCCGTACTGTTGGACCCTCAGAGGAATTTTACTGTTATTTTCACATTGTTTTTTATAGAAAGCATTATCATTAGTAATGGATTATACCTGATTATTGTTAAATCTTGTTCCTCACTCTATTTTAATATTCATGAAAGTGTCTTGGGCCGAGTTCCCTGAGTTTGCACTGAGCTGTCCAAGTGGCAAGTGAGGTTGATGAGTGAGTGAGGCTGAGGGCCGGATTGTGAGGATAGTTATAGATTGGGCTGCACGTCGAAGCGATATAGCGCTTGGGCTGTAGGAGTCCTTCTAGAGTCTGCACACTCCTAGTGAGTGTAGTCGACTATATATTTATGGATCAGGCTGCACGCCGCAGCGGTTATTATGAGATACTTATTGAGCGTGAGTGCTGATTGGTGAAAGTTGAGTCTCGAGCGACTAAGAGACTTGCCCGAGGGGCTAGATACTTATTTGAGTGATACTTTGCCCGAAGGGGATTATTTTTATGAATATACTATTTTCACCTGTCTTTATACTGAGTCTCTATTGAAAATGTTGGATAAATGTTTTAACGACTTTTTATTGAAACTGGAGTTTTGACTGGATGCTCAGAATTTATCTACTGATTTGATCTTGCTATTTCCTCCGAGACTTTTTGTTATGATATATTTGTTATTTTAAATGCTCGTCACTGCACTCAGCCTTTATTTATAATTGTTACTTACTGAGTGGCGTACTCACATTACTCCCTGCACCTTGTGTGCAGATCCAGGTGTTAGAGCATCCGAGTGAGAGCTGTCTTGTGCCTTCAGAGCATTTTCGGAGATTGTGAGGTAGGTTCGTATGAGTTGTCAATGTCAGATTGTATATTTTAGTGGCTCATGACTAGTGACACCGGGATCGGGCAGTGTTGGTATTTTTGCTTACTTGTTTCCATTTATTTTGATATATTAAAACGATTGATTTGTGATCAGTTTTGACTAGTAAATAAATTAAGAAAAAGACATTTATGTTATAAGTGTTGAATCTGCTACTGCGATAGGCACCATCATGACCGGTGTGGTTTTGGATCGTGACAATAAGCATCATTCAGCCCCATTAGGAATTGAATGACCCTTTGATCTTCCTTGAATTTAGCCATCTTCTTCTTACCATCACAGTTACATGCACAAGTGCACCCTAAGTGTGAGTTATGGGAGTCCAGTTCATCCTATAATCTCTTGAGAGTAGTGAAATAACCTGATATGATGTTGTTTCTCTGAATTGTTTTTGAAATTTCCTTCTGCAGATGGTAGAGTTTTGCTCCACTTGACTGCCCAAACCTGTGTTCTAGGCTACTCCAAAGATCCTTAGCTGTTCTTGAGCAGCTGACATTCTCACCTATCTCTTTGGTCAAAGAGTTGAACAACCAAGAGGTGACCATGTCATTGCACCTACTCCACAATGAATAGCCTTGTTATCCATCGTTGGTTCAGCCCAAGTTCCATTGATGAAACCAAGATTGTTCTTGGCTGCGATATCAATAAGGACAGATCTCTTCTATCTTGGGAATCCTCTTCCATCAAATGGTGAGCTCACCTAAGCCATTCCTGGAGTATCAGAAAAGTGCAAGTGATAAGGGTGATTTGAGTCATTGGTTACTCCATTGCTTATGGATCTAGAAACAGAAATAACAGCTGCAACTTCTGTACCATACATGATTCTATTCACAGATAGAGGTAGAACTAAAATGAAAGTAATAGAGACCTAAAAAAAATTGTAAATGGATCGAGCTAAATCTTCTCTAATACCATGAACGAAAAGACTGAAATTCTGAAAATTTTCTCCTTGTAATTTTTATTCACATTACTTTCCTCCTTATATACAAGTATATGTTATAGATACAAAATAATGTAAATAAATATTCCTATACACTCCTACTATTTCCTATTGGCTAATTTTTTAACTAACTTACATAAATTATTCTTTACAATGTGTGTGCATGTGCTATTCACGTGTGAAAGCTTCTAGACTTCCAGTGCTATTTTCTCATCTAAAATGAGAGTTGTTAAATGAATGGCTAGGATTTAGCCTTCTCTTCTCAAACCAACGTGCCAGATCCAATATTAAGAAATTTGCATCAATGGTCATGATACGTATCAATTCATAAATTAAAATTAGTATTTCAATAAAATTTCTTTAGACATAAACTCGAACCTCTCTTTGGAAACTCTGAAACCCTACACTTCTACTTATATCTTGTATGCTTACCTTATTTTATCATTATTTGAATTAATATGGGGGTTCTGATCTTCAACAAATCTTAAGTAAGCGTATATGGGAGAATTAAATGGCTCTCAATTCATTATCTTTTTTATCCTTGATTATGAATGTAACGATCCGATCGGTCGTTTTGAGCTTTAGCGCATCGTTTAGCAGTTTGAGGCTATGATCAACTTTATTTCAGGTATTATGACATGTACGCATGGTCGGAATTGAATTCCGGGAAGTTCAGAGTTAATTTGGAAAGATAATTCTCATTTAGAAAGCTTTAAGTTGAGAGAATCGACTCAGATTGTATTTTTGAGTAAACGACCATCTCGGAATCGGGATTCCAAGGTCCTAGAAGGTTCGTATGATGATTTCGGACTTGGGCGTATGTTCGGATCGAGTTTTGGAAGACCCGGGAATGTTTCGACACCTAATGTGGAAGTTAGCATTTTGGAGGAACTTCATAAGTTTGGGTTGAAGTGCATTTCAGTGTTATCAATGTCTGTTTGGGATTCTGAGTTTAGGAATAGCTCTGTATGGTGATTCTGGTATTAGAAGCGCAATCGAAAGTGAATTTGGAGGACTGTAGGTCATTTTGGAGTCATTTGGCTAGAGACAGAAATTTGAAGGTTTTTGAGGAGTTTGACTGGAAGTCGACTTTTTGATATCGGGGTTGGAATCCAATTCCGGAAGTTGGAGTAGGTCCGTAATGTCGAATGTAACTTGTGTGCAAAATTTAATGTCAATCGGGCGTGATTTGATAGGTTTTGGCATCAAATGTAAAAATTGGAATTTGTTAGTTTCATTAGACTAGAATTGGAGTGTGATTCATATTTTTAACGTTATTTGATGTGATTTGAGGCATCGATTAAGTCTGTAATACGTTTTGAGACTTGTCGGTATGTTCGGACGGGGTCCTGAGGGGCTCGGGTGAGTTTTGGGGTGATTTCGGATCATTTCTAGGTCATTTTTAGCTTCTGGTTTTTGGCTACAGTAGTATGCTATGCGATCGCGGGGAACTGATCACAATAGCGATGAGTTAAGTGAGAGAAAATGGGCAGTGAATCACGATCGCGGAAGGCATCGCGCGATTGCGTAGAAGAAACTTTCTGCTGCACTGACCCGACTTTGAAAACTTGTATATCTCAATCTATAAGGAATTTGGCAATTATCCAAAAATGAAAGTTGTAGAACTTTGTGTCTAGTTTTCATATAGTTAAATCATTTGGTATTTGGAGCTGTGTACAAAAATTTATGAGTGGTACATTACAGCCTATCCGAGAAGTATTTGGAAATTGCGAAAAAGAAATTTATGTTGCACAGGGCTGACTTTGGAAGCTTATATCTTGTAATATATAAGGAACTGGGTGATGAGCAAAGAATAAAAGTTGTAGTCCTTGGAGTCTAGTTTTCAAAATGTTAAACCATTTGCAATTTGGAGTTATGTACAAAACGTTATGGCCATTATACTATAGACTGTCTGGAAAAGCTGGGCATTTGTTCTTCGTGATCGCAAAGCATTTCCGGCGATCGTGAAGGGAAAATAATATTGTGCTTCATGATTGTGAAGCATTTTCCATGATTGGGAAGAGTAAATACCTAGGCAGGAGCTATATTTCGAGGTTTCGGCCATTTTTAACATATTTGGAGCTATGGAGCTCGGATTGAAGCGATGTTTGAGGCGATTTTCACCATATGGATTGGGGTAAGTGTTCTATATCCGAAAGTAATTATACTTCATGATTAAATGGTTATATTCATCATTTATTTCGAATTTAAATAGAAGAAATCAATATTTTTGCAAAACTTTTCAAGAATGAAAATTCAAGATTTGGAGGTCAAGTTGTTATCGGAATTTGGTAAAATTGGTATGGTTGAACTCGTATCGGAATGGGTTGTCGGATTTTGTAAGGTTTTCGGAATCCGAGCATGTGGGCCTGAGGGCGATTTTGTCAACTTTTCGCACGAAGTTAGGAATTTATCTAATTTGAATTGTTGTGAGTATTAGATTATATATTTATGGATTT
This sequence comes from Nicotiana glauca, assembly GCA_026770625.1. Taxonomy (NCBI): domain Eukaryota; kingdom Viridiplantae; phylum Streptophyta; class Magnoliopsida; order Solanales; family Solanaceae; genus Nicotiana; species Nicotiana glauca. The sequence goes on from MDKF010605675.1 coordinate 28,428, forward strand.
TCTCATTTATTATCTAGTTTTGGAAAGTTGTGCATCGATTTGAGTCATCATAAGGGCTTGGAAGCCGGTTTTGCAACTTCGAAGTGAGGTGAGTCTCCTTTCTAATCTTGTAAAATGGAATTATCCCCATAAGTGAATTATTGGTATGTGTTGTTATTTGCAGGGGCTACATACACACGAGGTGACGAGAGTCCGTGTGTAACTACTATTATGTATATGTCCGAGTAGTCTAGGGCCCAAAAGCATGCTTTACTTGTAATACTTGTAACCTTATTGTTAGTTTAAATTGCTTAAATCATATCGAAGTGGCAAATGACTTTCTAAAAGAGTTAAACTTCATTATCTTGACTTGTAAAATAGAAATTTACACCTCCTTGAATAATAGTATTGATTGACTGTTAAAGATGTGTGTTTCTGTGTGTACCTGCATCGCATGTATGATTCGCAAGCAGGGTGATTGTTTATTTATATCTGACCGCGTCGCATGTATGATTCGCGAGCGGGGTAATAGATGCATCTATGGTTTGCGCCATTCGACCCTCTGGCAGTGCACAGTTTAAATATTGTTGGATCGGGTCGTACGTCCTCGGCATGAATTGTGCATGCTTGCATTTCTTGCCTTGAACTTTATTAAAGTTGATATTGCTTCTTCCGGCTTGAGAATATATGTATACGTGATGAAAAACGAAATTGGAATTTTTCATAATAATGAAGGAATTGTTTACTTGCTTTACTCCATTGAATTACATTCATGTTCATGTAAACCCTCGACTTGCTATATTACTGATGTATCATCCTTGGACCACGAGTAAGTGTCAAAGTCGACCTCTCGTCTCTACTTCTTCCAGATTAGGCGGGATACTTACTGAGTACACGTTATTTTCGTACTCATACTACACTTGTTGTGCATTTTATTGCACAAGTTCAGGTGTGGCTAGCGGCTAGTGGCATAGCGACATGGTTTGTACAGAAAGTTAGGTGAGCTACATTTATCGAGATGGCCCACATCCCACAGAGTCTCCTTCACAGTATTGTGCTGTATTTTCATTTCTGTCCACCTTGTATCCTGGATAGTTACTGTATTTTATTTTATTCCCTAGTAACTGCTCATGCACTTGTAACACCAGGTTCTGGGATAAATATGGGGTATTTTGTACTGATCTCTTGACTTTCATATTTAAATTAAAATGAGTATCTTTTACAAGTAAAATTGAAGGAAAATCAGAGTTTTTATAATTATTTAACTGAGAATTTAATTAAGTATTTATGGTTGGCTTGCCTGACAACAGTGTCCGGTGCCATCTGTGCGCACGTGATTTTTGCCCTAAACAAATTATTCCCAAAAGTTTCAAATAAAATAATTTTTACAATTTTTTGTGAATTTTGTTGAATTTTATGTTAATTGGTTGCATTTTTATTCATATGAAAATACAAAAAAATATGCACTTGCATTTAGGAATTTGATTTTACAATTTTAGTATTAATTTGTTTTAGAACAAAATTTAAAGAAAATCACAAAAAATAGTTTCTTTGCATTTTTAATTGTTAATTATTGCATTTATCTTTAAATAGAATTTTAAATAATTTTAGGAGTTAAATAGTTTAATTTTGAATTATATTAGGTCTTTGTTTTAATTTTTACATTTTTATAAAATCAGGAAAAAAATACAAAATAAAAATACAAAAAAATACAAAATGAAAATGAGTACAAAAAGAAAATAAAGAGAATAAAAAAGAAGATTAAAAGAAAAAAGGTTGTCTCTATTTAAAAGCCAATTGGGCTCGTTATTGACCAGATTTTCTGAGCCCAGTACCCATTCCCTCGCCCCAGGCCCAACCCCAATACCCGGCCTGCCCCTGAAATCCAAAACGACGTCGTTTCTCCAAAGCCAAATCCTGGCCGTCGAGAGTTTATCAGATAGACGGCCAGGAATTAACCCTACCCCGTATAAAACTGTCCTAACCGACCCCCCTACCCTCATCATCTTCTTCACACCAATCTCCCAAAACCCTAATGACGCCGCCCCAAAACCCCTAGGCCACCGGTGGCGGCACCGATGCCAATCACCTCCAAATTTACACCCCTCGTCCTCCTCACTCTCCTCTTGCCATCTATGACAATGGTTTCCTTCGAATCAAGTCCAGGCCTCTCGAATATTAGTTTGAAACTCCATTCTCAAAACACTAACTTGCCCAAATGAGCCCAAATCGATACCAAATAGTCTCTTGACCTTCCTCATCTCGAATCTGTGGGCATTACACTTCGAATCTCTCTGAAGCTCAACAAATCTCAAATCTAGGATTTTTCAAGGTTGTATGCCGTTTGGCTTCAATAATTCGGATGACTTTTAATTAATATTGTGAGTTTGTTTTTTGACGAAGATAAACCCATAATATTAATTAAAATTTGTTCCCAGAAATCAAATAAGCTCGGATTATTCAATAAGTCATTTTTTTCCCATTTTTAGTTTCGATTAGTTCGATTCTTGTTCTATTTTTTAATCAAGTGTAGTTCTAATTTCTGAATAGTTTAATTAGTAATTTATTTGTGTGGTAATTCTGTTAATTAGATTAATTAGTAATGCATGTTTCTGTAAGTTTCTTAGGTTATTTTTCAATGTGTTGTTTAGCTTGTTTTGTCCTGATCGCTTTTAGTCAGTCGATCGATTAGGTGTCAATTTAGGTTTAATTAGCTCTTATGTAGTTTTAGTTAGTATAATTGTTAGGTGTTAATTTAGGTTTAATTAGTTTAGTTGATTATTTTCATTTGAATATTTTTATAAACTATTGGTTCTTGTTAAAATTGAAGTCCACTGAATTTGTTCTTTGATTAGTTAGCTTAATTAGTTGTTTAGTTTGGTTAGTATCAAATGAGAGCTTTATTAGAGTTTAAGACTTAGCTTGGATTATAGCTGAAGATGCTTTGGTTAAACAGTAATTTTAGGAGGTAATAAGGGCAGTTTTGGCATGGGTAAAGGGTAGTTTTATCAGAATTAGTAATTTTAGAACCAATGCAAGGGTAATTTAGGGATTTTAGAGGTAGAAAATCAGAATAGAACCCCCTAGGTCTTTCTAGAAGGGGTTTTAAACTGAAATTCACAAAAATAGTGGTAGTTACTTGTAGTACAAGTCAGAAAATAAGGGGTAAAAATAAAAATAAAAATAAAAATAGGGACTAAAGAGTAAATTGGAAATCTGAAGTTGCACCCTAAGTTTGCCTATAAATAGGCATTCATTTGCCTTGTAGAAGAAGTTTTGAACCTCCAGATCTTCCCCCAAAAACTCTTCTTCCAATTTCAGATTTCAATTTGAAATTTAAACCTCTCAAAAATCCAAAAACATTAGAAATTAACAAAAAACCAAATAAAAATACTGTTTCATTGAATTCTCAGCTTAATTTCAGCTTTTAGAATTCTGATTTTGCTGTTTGAAAATCAGAGATCATTTAGAATAAATTCGAGTAGGTTCAAGGGTTATTTGGTTGCATTTTGATCATTATATAGTTCTGGTGTGGTATTGATTAATTGGAAGATGGTTTTGGGTTGAAACTACTCCTATACTGGCTGTGGACTACTGTTATAATTGTTGATTGTTGTTGTTGATGTGTTTCTGCATTAGAACTGCTGCTGATCCTCCTGTTTCGTTTCCTAATTCTAGGTTTATTACCCTGCTCAAGTAGTGCTGAAGTTGTATTCATATGAAGAAGATCATTTTGAAGCTTATATGATGAAAATACATATTTGTGTTTGAATTCTAGGTTACTGTTCATTTAGATAGATAAGCTTAGGTTTGATTCATTTGATATTCATTTCAGTTGTATTAATAAAATTGTGGACTGTATAATTAGGATTTTTATATGGACTTGAATTATTTTTATTTGTGAACATCCAAATTAGTGGGCTGATAATACTAGAAATTGTATAGTTATCTTGTTTAAATTGCGTTAATTTCTATTAGTGTATTATGACTTTGGATGCAAAAGAAGCTGAAACTAAATGACTAGAAGTTAGGTTTTATTCAAGTTATTGAAATTTGAGCATAAATCGATAGATGTTTTGGATTATTTTAGAATAAAGGTTCCTATTGCCTAGTATTAAGTCATAAACAATACTTAAAGGTAATTAATTACCTCAGTTGATTATTAAATAACAATATATGTTTAGTATTATCATGCTTTGCTGGAATTAGTCTATCATATTTCTCTGAACTAGCTGTAAATACAGGATTATCATTTCAATAAAATTTGAAAATTCTTTAGTAGAATAATAAAAAGTGTAAGGGAAGTAGCAGTGCTGGTTGAATTTGCAAATTAAGAACAATATTGTAATGCCGCCTGTCAATTGCTCAAAGGAATTGGGCCTATTAATTTCCCGTCAATTTGTTTAATAAGCTGGGCTTTGAAGTATTAACAAACGGTCCAAGTTTGGGAATGCCTAACACCTTCTCCCGGGTTAACAGAATTCCTTACTCGAATTTCTGGTTCGCGACTGTTAAACAGAGTCAAACCCTTTCCTCGATTTGGGATTCAAACCGGTGACTTGGGACACCATAAATCTCCCAAGTGGCGACTCTGAATCTTAAATAAAACGAATCCCGTTTCGATTGTCCTTTAATTGGAAAAACTCCTTTTTTATTATATCCTTCACGGGGTGTAGTAAAGTTCGGGAAAAAGGAGGTGTGACAGCTCTGGCGACTCTGCTAGGGATAAGAACCCAGAACTTCGGTTCAGGGTTCAAGAATTCGAGCTCAGTTAAATTGTTATATTTGGCTTTATTTGATTTTTCTACATGTTCCATGCCTTATGCGCTAAATGTTTTACCGCTTTAATATTTGTTGAAATTATATATAAACTGTCGCGAATCCCTTCCTCTTTCTGAGTCTTCTACATCATGGAGAAGGGTGCACTTCATGTAGCTTCTCTTCTGTTAGAGTCTTTTTCCCAATTTAGAACGAGCTTTGGATAAGTTGCAAAGCCGGCGGAGCTTCTGTATCCCTGGTACGCTGCCTCCCCCTCGGCCCGAGTTATCCGCTCGGGTAAACCAGGTCTAGACCGATAAACCTAGGGTTTAAACCTAGAAGAACAATAAACTCATGCCGGATCCTTAGTAGGACGCTTATTTGCATCACGTGCATTTTGACTTAGGGGACTCAACACA